>JAWZYU010000647.1:0-91000 GCA_038380435.1 Ryuthela nishihirai
AATGTATGGTCGGAATGCAAACGGCGAGCCGCTAGGTGGCGTTGGAAATGGTATAAAAGGGTCGGTCCTCGCACCCAGCGGTCCCTATTACAGCTGGCGGTCCCTGCATTACAGCTGGCGGCAACTCTTTTGAACAATTTCTTTGAGCATGTACCTCAATTACATTCCTGTTAATAAAATGTTTTCTGAAGTATCTCCTCTCCTTCTTGTGTTCATTCTTTAAATGTGACAGTGGAAAACTACCTTTTAACTTCTCACCGCTTGCGTTCCGACCATACATTCTATGACGAATATTGCTCGTATAGCTGCGTTCTACCACCCCGTAAAGTTTTGCCCACTTTTTCAGATTCAACCTGTATACTAGAAATCCGTAAATAAAAATTAAGTCACTGGTGGTAATATGAGTCTACTAGGTCTACTAACAAGTGAAATACTATGTATGATGTAATTTTAATGAGTTAAAATTCATTAAAATCCATTACATGAATTTAAATTCATTGTAATTTTGCTTTTTTATGGTTGGGGTGGAAAAGGGGGTATTATTTATTCTGAATGAAAACTAGTGTAAAAAATCATTTCTTATTTTCATTTTGTTCTGGATCCATAGAAATCTTCTCTGTGCACTTTAATGGCATTTGTCAAGGCAGAAAGTGAACATCCATTGAAACCAACTCCAGATGACAAATGGTACTTTCCAAATAAGTTATTTCAGGTGAGGTATTCTCTTATTCATTTCATATAAATATTTCTTAAAGTATTGAATTCTGACTATTGTCATTTAAATTATTGAGTATTTATTACTGTCATGATCTGAGCTATTAGATTTGTAATACCTGTGTGTTCAGAATATTTCTAATACTTAAATGTAATATCTTTAATTTCAGGCTATCATCAAAGGTTTACTTTCTGAGAAGCAAGACTTAAGTAATCTCATTAGGCATTTCCGAGAATTTGCAAAGTATGATGACATCAAAATGTGGACACTAAAATCCATTTTGAAAATATTTGAAACAGCAGAAACTGTGGTTTGTGGGATTTTTAATTTCTTTTAGAATGAATAATAAGAATTATAACATTAATGATAGTAAATTTTTTTAAATATGTTTAGAAATGTTTCAATACTATTGCTAAGAGAAGAAATTATTTTAATTAGTGTGTTAGTATTTATTAATTATTAAAGAGTTGTAGTTAATTTATTTTATCAATTGATATAACACCAAGCACAATTTAAGTTTCTAGACAGTATTGCAAAATTATGATTTTAATTTAATCAAGTCATAATTGATTGAGTGATAGATCAGCTTGCATTATTTTACAGATACTAGATACGATATAATAAAATCAAGTGTACATATAAATTTAATACAACTCTATAATACTGTGCTGAGTCAGATAAACAAGTCAACTTTAGAATTAAAAAAAAAATAACCAGTCAACAGAATAACCGGTCACAAGCAGCTGCTTGAGGGGGTATTATTTTTATATACCAAATTAAACAGAATTTAATTACAAATTTTATGAAAATAAATAATATAAACAAATTTGCAAGCGTATTGATTTTAATAAGTCTTTTTCAATGTGATGTGGTGAAAAAAAAAAAGATCTCACTACACAATTAAGGCTTCGTTTTGGAAAACCTGCTGAATAAAAATAGTTAAATTATATATTTATCGAAAGGAAATTTCCTCCCGAATAATATAATATTCAACCTGAAATACGATTTTCATTTCTTTTCATGATTCTTCTCAGTATCATATATTTTAAACACGTTCAGTGTTATTCAATGTGACTTGGCCTTCTCACATTCACAGGATTTTCCGAACTGGTTATGAAATAGAAAAAAAAGCTTCCTTGGCTGCTTTTTGTTACTAAACATTATGAGTTTTTTCTTCAGGTGTTGAAGTTTGGCAGTCTTGGCTAAGTGCAGAAAGGTTTGTGCACCAAACCACCAGCCCTTCTCGAAATTGCCCTCCCAAATAATGGTTGATTTCTGTAGCAAAGAAGTCTATTTTGTTTCCGTATCCAAGACATTCAATTTCAGAAAATGGTACAAGCTAAAAGTTTTTTTATTAAAAAAAAAAACAAGAAATAATAAAATAAAAATTACATATAATCTAATGGGATATTAAATAAAATATACACAACAAATTATAAGCTGGCCTCTGATCTAGCATAACTCGGAAAGATCTATAAATCAGCCGATTTAAGATCGCTAACTAACGAAAGTTAGTATACAGAAATGAATTTGCTTTCGTATCCAAGACCTCATTTATTTTCAGAAAATGATACTATATCAAAGTTTTACTGAAACAGTAATAAATAATAAAATAAAAATTAACATAAAGCTAACGTGATGTTACAATATCCACAGCAGCAAGTTGTAGGCCAACCATACAATATAACATAACTATGAAAAAATCAATACTTATTGATCGTCCAAAAGATTGCTAATTTCCAAAAAAATAAATATACTGAAATGAAAACTAACAGGTTTAAATATAAAAAAAATACTAACTTTGCAAAGAGTATTCAATATGCTGCACCAAAACTGTAAAAAACACTTATAGCACACAGAACGAAGGTAGCATGTGTCAGCCATCTGTGTCTTGTTTGCCTCAGTGAAGCATAACTATTAAATGCAGATGCAACCAGAATTTTTAAGAAGGATGTGTTTACTTTCAGTTTCGATTTGAAGGATGCTGGGAAAAAAATGATAAAAATAACTTGGGAATACTGAAATAGGTTTAAGACAGAAAAGAGTGTGAAACGGGGAAAAAAAATTGTACGTATTTTGTAATTACTTCCAAAATCTATCATTTTTAAAAATAGCAGTTTTTTTTTGTTATTTTTAGGAGATTTTCGAAAATTTAAGGAAAATTTTCAAATCAAACTGGTGAGCTTAAATCAGAAGGTTCAGCAAATAGGAATGTTAACAAGCAAATCGGCAATATCGTTTAGTGCTTCTAAGAAATGGCAATCAAATGGCTTTATAAAATTATTTATATTGTGGTTTAATAAAATATGCATCAAATTAAAAAACAAAATATTATTTTTGAAGCCTGAATTATATTTTTTTATGTTATATATATATAAAAAATTACAACGGCATTTTTTATTTTTTAAAAATCGCTTTTTTTTTATTGTATTAAAAACGTATACATACGTCCTTGGCCTCTCAATTCAGATTCTTTGAATGTATATAGACGATGTGGACACTGGAAGGGTTAATGCTGGCTGAAAGATAATATATATATATTTGAATTTGTGATCAGTCTTTTAAAGTTACTACCTTTACTGCAGGTTATGACAGAACAAAATAATCATAGCATCCCAGGATTCAGACCTGGAACCTAGCTTGCACTGTTACTCAAACCAATGTAATACCACTGTTCCACTGAAATGGCATGTACTAATTCATCTTACATATTTACTCTATCTGATATCATGTTAGACTGGGTTGGATTTATATTGCTGAAGACTACAATAAAAGGGGCGGGGGCGGCTCAGTTGGTAGCGCGCCAGGCTCGTAATCTGTAGTTCCCAGGTTCGAGTCCCAGCTGGGTCAGCGTTGAGATTTATCTCCGCAAAATTCCCCGCCCTGCCCACGGTCAGTAGGGGATACCGATGGGCTTGGAAAGGCCGCCGTCCGTCGGATGGGGCGTTAAGCCGTGGCCCCATGTGCAGGAGAGCCATACCCTGTGCACATTAAAGAACACGCTGGATGGCCTTGACGGGAGGCTACCATCTGTCTCCCAACAGCTGTTCCAGTGGGTCCCTCCCCCAACCTTCTCTGAGCCTTCGGGGTCCATGTGACCTGGCCATTTAGCCCATGGTGTGCAAAAAAGTGCTGCTCAGAGGTAAAACAACCCAACTACAATAAAGGACCACCAGTATTGTTTAGTTTAATCCAGCAATTAATTTTTACTTTCCTGGTTACTATATGTGACATTGTTAGCCTTGTGTAATGACAACAGTAATCAGTAAGGCGTTTTGCAGATTGCTTGTTAATGAGTAAAAACTACCTAATCAATAGATTGCAGAATTAACTAATAGAATACATGAGGTATATACAGGGTGCTATGGAAATTCTGTTTATTATCAAGGAATGTTTAACAAATGTATTCTATGGGAATGATGATAGCAAGTACATATAATATTTCCAATAATTAAATTAGCCTTAACTGGCATAACAGTTAGGGAACTAGCTACTGTTTCAGTTGGGGCGGGGGTGGCTCAGTCGGTAGCGCGCCAGGCTCATAATCTGTAGTTCCCAGGTTCGAGTCCCAGCTGGTCAGTGTTGAGATTTATCTCCACAAAATTCCCCGCCCTGCCCACGGTCAGTAGGGGACCCCGAATGGGCTAGGAAAGGCTGCCGTCCGTCGGATGGGACGTTAAGCCGTGGTCCCGTGTGCGGGAGAGACATACCCTGTGCACATTAAAGAACACGCTGGATGGCCTTGATGGGAGGCTACCATCTGTCTCCCAACAGCTGTTCCAGTGGTCCCCTCCACCAACCTTCTCTGAGCCTTCGGGGTCCATGTGACCTGGCCATTTAGCCCATGGTGTGCAAAAAAGTGCCGCTCAGAGGTAAAACAACCCAACCCAACAACAACTGTTTCAGTATGCAAACTTTGTGTGTTTTGTTAGCCCTAACTGAGGCAATGATCAGCAGTGGCTTTTATCTTCATGGGGCATATCCTTGTATGAGAATATCCTTGTATGAGAAGGCCTGTAAAAGCTAGGAATAGGTTCTAAGATTCTCCTTTGTCCTATGTTAATAACCAGTAAATTAAAGCAATATTCTACAGTTGCATCTACAAATTTCTTAACTTGCCAGGTAGATAGTATCCTTTACATATTTCTTTTAGTTCAGTTTTTAGCTATAAATGAAACTGGTAGTGGTTAGTAGTCTTCTAACCACTACCAGTATTACAGTGCTCCCTGAAAGCATACTGAAAAATTGTCAATACCAGCTTTGAAACTATGGCAGATGATGGAAATAAAAAGTTGTAAAACAGTGATTCTTAAATTTTAGTCATCTACAGACCTCTATTTTGAGTGGTAAATAATATAACTCCCAAATATAACAATACTCTTTATACAATACTGATTCAACTTAAAATGGAAAAACTACAGGGAAGTTCAGGTACTGTAAAAATTCATGAACTCCCCCTACAGAACCTTCTACAGATCACAGTTTAAAAACTGAGTTTTAGAGCATTGTTGATTTAGTAAGAAATGAAAATTCACTAGTTTTGAATTATGTAGAACACAATTTGAAATTATGTTACAAGAAAGCATGGCTACTGAAATGCAAATTCAAAGTGCTTTTATTTATTTTGTTTTTGATATGGAAAAATAAACACCAAAAACAAATTTGGGTGGGGGTGGCTCAGTCGGCAGCATGCCAGGCTCATAATCTGTAGTTCCCAGGTTTGAGTCCCAGCTGGGTCAGCATTGAGATTTATCTCCACAAAATTCCTCACCCTGCTCACTGTCAGTAGGGGACACCAATGGGCTTGGAAAGGCTGCCGTCCGTCAGACGGGACGTTAAGCCGTGGCCCCATATGTGGGAAAGAGCCATTCCCTGTGCACATTAAAGAACACGTTGAATGGTCTTGATGGGAGGCTACCATTTGTCTCCCAACAGCTGTTCCAGTGGGTCCCCCTCCCCCAACCTCCTCTGAGCGTTCGGGGTCCATATGATGACCATTTAGCCCGTGGTGTGCAAAAAAAGTGTCACTCAGAGGTAAAACAACCCAACCAAAAACAAATGGCAAAATTTGTATTTCTGATAATTTAGCCTTTTCTAAAAGTTTATTGTGGGCACTCTTATTTTTGATATATATTATCACTATTTTTATTCCAATATTTTAATCATTTTTAAAATAATAACACTTCTACACTAGGAGCAAAAATGGAGCATAGTCTGAAATTGTTTTGCATTGTTTGTTGTATGTTTGTGATTGCAACTTTATGAATTATTTAAATATAATACAATGTATCTTATATTTTAAAAATAAAAATTTAATAAAATTTTCTTTCCTTTATTTAGAAAACTGAAGTATTTTTGCAAAATATGTTGACTTTGCTGTCACAAATTAATTTTCCGGTTATTGAAACTGAAGGTTCTACAGTTGCATCTTCAAATTCTTTTACCTGCCAGGAAGGTAGTATCTTTTATATATTGTTTTTAGTATTTAATTTTTTAGCTGTAAATGAAATTTTTTCTCTAAAAATTAAACTTTGCTATAATATGATTTTTGCTAGTATTTGTATGAAACACTATGTATACTTCAGATATGATAAAAAAATTTTAAAGTAATTGTTTATTATATGAAAATTATAGTGATTAGATTTCACAATGCAGTTCTTTCTTACTACTAAGGAAGGATATTGAGGCTGTACAAAGAGTTTAGCATAAAGTTGTTAAGATTATCTATGTATTCAGCATTAATATTTTATGTTTAGTATGTTAAGGAATTTAAACTTTGTTAATTTGAGAGAGGAGAATGAGAGAAGTTGGGGAAAGGTTCACAAAGATATTAATCTTAAAAATGTTCAAATCCTGAAAACTCGTTTCTGAAATTAGACTTGATGCTGTTTTTCTTTTCTTTGAAGTTTTAATTTTTATTATTTAGAATTGAATGCTCTATAATTTTGGATGTATCATTACTTATATCTATTTATTAATTATTTTAGAATAAAGTTTAACTTTCAGTTGATTTTTTTGCCCCCAAAAAACATTAACTTGATTGGAATTGCTTTTATGTTGGAAACTTGGCATTTTAAGAGTTAGTAGCACTAACTACTAATTGTCATTTTTTCATTTGTAGCAACTGCAGTATAACTCAAAAGCATTATTTTAAGTGAAGAAAGCAAAAGTATAGATTATTTATTTAAGTAAAACATCTATCTTTAGATTATTAATAGATGAGTAGCTGACTGAAATAATAAATTGATTTCCTGGACTGTAAAAGTACAAATCCTAATAGTATCCTTCAAATACCATTTAATTTCATATTAAACTGGTTTCAGATCCAATTATTGTGATCAAGAATAAGAATATGTTTAAAATGTTTATAAATTTTTTTATCATTTACACATTTTACTTTGTTAGTGTGATTCAGTTTGTTATTTTAAAGGGAGCATAGAAAAATGAAATTTAGGAGATATTTAAACGATATAATTTATTTATTGTCAACTTAATTTACAGAAATACAGTGTTGCTGTAGTTTTATTAGCTTTTGTTAATTTGAGACATTCCCTTGTTGATTCTACTTATATGCAACACATAAGCATTGTACTGTACAAAAAGCTATAAAATTGAATAACAATGTTAACTCTGTACTATATGAAGGTAATTTGAAACAAATTCTTTTAGTGAAGACTGGTTTGACTAAATCACAAAGTAAATATTTTAGGTAATGATCATAAGAAATTTATTGAAATCAGTAATATGGAAAAAATATTTTAATTTCATATATATTTTTGCTGTTTGAAATAACTGTGAAACAATATTTAATGATTAACTTAGTTTAATCTGAAAATGTTTTCTTTCAGACAATAGACCATCTTTTGTGTTAGAACACAATAATTTCAGAAAGGTGTTTTCGTCTGTTTGGCTTCAGTTTCTCAAACATGAGGTATTTTTATCATTATTATTTTCTTCTTTGATTTGCATCCAGTAATGTCACAAGCTGTTACATTTATTTTCAAAGGGGGCGGGGTGGCTCAGTCGGTATCGCGCCAGGCTCGTAATCTGTAGTTCCCAGGTTCGAGTCCCAGCTGAGTCAGTGTTGAGATTTATCTCCGCAAAATTACCCCCCCCCCCCCCCCGCCCTGCCCACGGTCAGTAGGGGACACCGATGGGCTTGGAAAGGCTGCTGTCCGTCGGATGGGACGTTAAGCCGTGGCCCCGTGTGCGGGAGAGCCATACCCTGTGCACGTTAAAGAACACGCTGGATGGCCTTGACGGGAGGCTACCATCAGTCTCCCAACAGCTGTTCCAGTGGGTCCCCTCCCCCAACCTTCTCTGAGCCTTCGGGGTCCATGTGACCTGGCCATTTAGCCCATGGTGTGCAAAAAAGTGCCGCTCAGAGGTAAAACAACCCAACCTTATTTTCAAAGCATTCTTTAGAATCTTTTTTTTTTGTACATAAAGGCTGTTTATCTATCACCTGGCCAACAAAGATAATGAGAGCTGGGCAGAGATTTGGCCTTGTATCATATTATTGATAACATCTTGTTTCAAAATAAGAATGTGTCTTTGTTGAATTTAATACTGTGCATGAAGAAGCACTGTAGAAAACACACTGTAAAGTGATCCATATTTGTGTTACAGTACTGTGAAAATTAGTTGGGACAATAGGAAAATGTAGTAACAAAGACACAACTAATATATTTATTTGTTTAATAGTGTGCATAGTTAATAGTGAATGTGACCCCCCTTAGCTTTAATTACTTCTTTCACCCTCTCAACCATTGATGCCACTAGCTTTCCACACATCTCCTTCACTTCAGGGTCATGGTACCACACTTTCATGACACTTTCTATCATTTTGGTTTTCGTCGTGCAATCCATCTTAGATATGAGCGCTTTAATAATGGCCCACAAATTTTCAATGGGGTTTAGATCGGGTGAATTTCGTGGCCACTCCAATACCTTCAAATGTTGCTGGGTAAAGAAGCTCTTAGCAAGCTTAGAATTGTGGCATGGAGCCAGATCCTGTTGAAATACCCCATCGCCTTTAGGAAACAGCTTCTGCAGTGTTGGGACCATTTTCGCCTCTAGAACACCTATGTATTTTTTGCTGTCCATCATTCTTTCAATGGGGTGAAGCATCTGTGGCCCGGAAGCTGTGAAACATCCCCAAAACATGACCTTGTGTGGATGTTTGGGAGCTTGCTGGATGTGGCCGGATTAAAGAGGTTCTCCAGGCGAGCGGTAGACAAAATTTGACCTGTAGCCATGCACCTCAAAGTGGGTTTTGTTGGAAAATATCACTTTTTCCCCAATTCTCCACAGTCCAGTCTTGATGTTTCTTTGCTCAGGATAGCCTTTTTTGCTTCGTAGCAGGTGTCAAAAGCTACTTTTTGGAGGGGTGTCGAGCCTGGCGGCCACACTCCAGAAGGCAATGACATACGGTGGAAGCATCTATATTAACCCCATGAGACGCAATCTCCCTTTTGATGTCCCCACTGGTCGTCTTCGGGTCTATGATACTAATTCTTTGAATTAGACTATCATCTCTAGAAGTGGTTTTTCTTTTTCTTCCACAATGTCCTTTACAGGACGTGTCCATGGACCCTGTCTCCTTATGCAGCTTCATGATCCGTGAAACGCTGGATTTCCCGACGCCAACTGCTTTTGTCATATGCCTAGCAGTAAGTGAAGTGTTTTTGCCTAAAGCGATTATTTTAGCTCTTTTACGAGGCATGATGTCCATAATGTATTTAATAAAAAAAAGTTTCCAATGAAAATTGTGAACTACTTGCATAATCGCATCCTCAGCTTATGAAATATCAATTCCGACTAAAGTGGAAGTGTAAATAATAGCAGAGTAACATGACAGACAATTCTAGACTTGCAACAGAAGGTTATGAACAAGTTTAGACTTGCAGCAGTTTAGACTCTGCAGCGGAAGGGACTTAACCTTCCTTCGCTTGTCCCAACTAGTTCGTACAGTACTGTAGCATCAGCTCTCATTCATTGCATCATTTAACATTGTCAAACGTTTGCTAAGCAAGAAAAAAATTTCTTCTGAAATCTGTAAATTTGGTAACAAGTTTGCTGTTTTATTATCCCTAAAAGTTGTTTGATTCCTAAATGTATTTTATTTGTAAAGTTAAAATTTAAAAAGCTTAATTTCGTACTGTTAAATCTTATGGAAAGACTCCTTGGATGGTTCACTGAAATATAAAACTACAGAAACATGAGACCACACCCAAAAATCAGTACATAAAAAAATCCAAAAAGCTAAATTTAAAATATTAAACAGTTCTTTATGTTCTTTAACAAATTATGTAACATCACAATAATATTTTAAAAGACACATTTGTGAGCTGTGATGTCCAAGCTTGTTATTAGATGGGGGATTTTAAGGTTCAGGTTGGTTTAATTATGCAAGCAAATGAAATAAATTTAATGGTTATTAGTATGCAGCAATCATCCGTTTTTAAATTATATAATTTATGGAGTAATATGTGCATATTTCTGCATTTTAAATTTTTGTAGTTAACCATTCACAATACAAGTGCAAGTTATGACTGCAGCTGACATTATTTAAGCAGTTCATGTACTCAAGTTGCAGTCATGTCAGTTATATATCTATATACCATATACTTATTCACTCCTCACATACTGGGCCAACATTGAGATTTATTTCAGCAAAACTTCCTGCCCTTGATCAATAGGAGATATTGATGTACTTGGAAAGGTTGCCATCCTTTGGATGGGATGCTCAGCCATAGCTCTGTGTGTGAGACTGCCATATATACCCTATGCATGTTAACGAACATGCTGGGTGGTCTTAATGGTAGACTACCTTGTCCTCTAACAGCTGACCAGTGAGTCTTCTTCCTCCAACCTTCTCTGAACTTTCGGGTTTCATGTGACTTGGCCATTTAGCCCATTGTGTACAAAAAGTCCACTCGGAGATAAAATAACCCAACTCATCAAGCAGCCATAGCCTACATAGAGCAAATCAGATTATATAATTTAGTTTGCTATAATATCATTCTGAGAAAAGCTACTATATTTGATCACTACAACTACTTTATTCTTTGTTTGCCCCTTTGAGGCTTTAAGCACACATTTTATAACTCAGTTTTCCGGTCTTATTTTTGCATATGAGTAACATATCTAAGCTGATGCACTCTCACCCCACATAAATGAAAAAACATTGAAGAAACTTTTCATAACTCTTTCATCTAACCTCATCATTTTTTACATGAAACCACTTAACACTCAAAGTGGTGTGTAAGTATTTCAAATTAAAAGCATTGTAAGCTTTCTGTGATATCGCTTACAAAGGGTCCAAGTTTCACAATTGTAGTAACTTTAAAGATGATCAATTGTTTTGTAGACAATAGTCTTTGGGTATAATCACTTATTTTTTTCAATCTCTTAACAGAGTCTTAAAAACAACAATATACAAGCAGCAATGCGTGTTCTGTTTCCTGCATATTGCACATTGTCAGTATGTGGAACACAGAATTCATCTTTTGGACATATTTGCCATCAGGGCTTAATCATCAGCATAATCCAAGTCAAATGTTTTTGAATCTTTATACCATCTAACACCCCAGAGCCATTGCAGTATATTCTTCATAATAGTTAATGACCAAAATGAAGAGAAAAGGTGATAAAATGCCACCACTCAAGTTTTAACCCTTTACCATGCCATCCCAAAACAGCACTAACTACAGGTAGGAGGTAATGAACAGGAAGGAATAACATAAATTGGATGAATCCATTTAAAATTTTAAATTTTTGGGTTATCAACCACAAGTTACACTAATAAACAAAGTCAGAACTTTTTGAAATCTTCAAAGCTATAGGTTTTGAAACTCTGAAATAATTTCATGAATCCTCTTGAATATTTGGTCTACATAGCCCTACCTCTTCTAAAGCCATATTTTTCAGCTTAAAGTTGTCCATCAACCAAATGCTTAATTTCATTATGCACAATTAAGTAACAAATGATAACAATGAAAAAAGGGGTTTACTTGGTGCAAGTAGTATTATTAGCTTGATCTTAAAACCGGTTCCTATTTTTCACAGTTACATATACTTAAACACATACTTAACATTTGACTGGATCAATAAGAATGAAGCAAAAAAGAAAAGATTATTATCCAGAGTTTATTAAACTTTAGTTGGATGCAAAGTCTTATTTTTAGTCAATGAACAAAGCAGACTCCCAATTTCATTGATACTGTTTAAGTGCCTTTAAGCTCTTCAAAATTGCCTAAATTGAAATAAATATACTAAAGTCAAGTCACAGATCTCCAAGAGACTCCTTGTCAACAACAAAAGGAAGACAATGCAATATTTAAAAACAATTTTATCATGGAGTTAATAACGGGTGTCTGACTCATTTTGACTTTTATAAATGCAAACTGTGTTTATTTTGAATGATTGAGTTGGTATCATGAAACAAAGTGTTAGATATTTGCAGAGATTATATTTATGTTTGCTAATGCACCCTAATAAAACTGAGATTTTTTTTTTAACACAGGCTGTGTTATTTGCACATATTAAGGAACACAATGTGTTAAAAACATATACATTTAGATAAAACTTTATTTATGATTTATTTGCATATTATATATTTGCTTTTACAAGAGTCATGGTGTATATAAATCTGTAGTAAAAAAAGTTTTTTCTTTATTTTAATTCAGTTTCCACTCTCCTTACACAAGAAAGTTTTAATAGTCCTTCATCAAAAGGTTTTATCTCACTTATTAAATCCATTGATGCTCACAGATTATCTTACAGATTCCTATAATATAGGTAAGCAACTCTTCTAATGCTTTAATTGTAATGATTGTAAAAACCAATTTTTTTGTAAATATATGCAATGTGTATATGGCATTGCAAGTAGATTGCCAACAATACTCTTGGATGACTAATGGCAGAGCACAATATAAATGGAATCTACCCTCATGTATCTGATGCATTATAAAAGAAATATTATAAGAAGAGTAAAAGACAGTTTTTGGTTAGCTGCATTGTGATAGGATATGGTGTATTGTGCACCTTATCCTATCACAGTACAATTGTAAATAAGTATAATTGCTGAGTTTCATTTGCTCTCATCAGCCGTTTTCTTCACATCAAAAAAGCCACATTTTGAAAGTTATACACTAAAAAATACACACTGACAAGATTTACATTTGATATGTTTTCCTCTTTTCTAGATAAAAATTGGAGTTTATAATGATAATCTAAGTATGTATTATAAATAATAGTGCTATTCCTTTCTTATGAGTGGGCACCTGTCCCACCAAGGACAATGTATGTGACTTGATAGTCTTTTAAAGAAGGCATCTAATAAAAGCACTTGTTCAGTATTGAAAAAGTTTAATCTCTTTTTTCAACCACTTTTCCATAATCACCAAAAACTTGACCACCAGGCCCCCAATCTAAATTCTTTACCCTTTCCTTTGGCCATATTTGGTTGCATTAAAATATACATTTATCAGCCAAAACATTAAAACCACCTACCTAATATGATGTATGTCCTCCTCTCACCGCCAAAAGTGCTCTCACCCAATGAGGCATAGATTCAATGAGATGTTGGTAGGTGTCGCTTGATATTTGGTACCATGACTGCAACAGAAGATCCTGCAGTTCCCATAAATTACGTGGTTGGGGTGATGCTCGTACCCATTTCTCCAACTGAAACCACAAATGCTCAATAGGATTCATGTCCAGCAAATTTGGGGGCCATGGCAATAAATGGAATTCCTCATCATGTTCTAGGAACCATTCTTGAACCTTCTTTGCAGTGTGATATTGGGGCATTGTCTTGTTGAAAGAAGCCATCTTCGCCAGGGAATACAGTTGCCATAAAGGGGTTTATTTGGTCAGCCACGATGTTCAGTTAGGTGACAGCTGTCAGAGTTTGCTCTACAGGGATAATTGGTCCAAGTGTTCTCCAAGAAATTATTGCCCAGACCATCACACTCCCTCCAGCCACCTGGATCCATCCCACAGTGCATCCAGGTGAGAAGGCTTGAGTGGGTAAACATCGCACATGAGCTCATCCGTCCACATGTTGTAACAGAAAATGGGATTCGTCTGGCCATGCTACCAGCCTCTCTACCAGGCTTCTATGGTCCAATGTCGATGATTACACCCCACTGCAAGCATTGATGACAGTGAACTGCTGTGAGCATAAGCACACAAATGGGTCTGCAGCTGCAGAGACCCACATCCAAGAGCTTATGATGAACTGTGTGTTCAGACACATTGGGTCCTTTACCACAATTGAAATTATGGGTAATGTCAGCCACAGTAGCCCTCTTGTTGTTGCGGACAAGACGAGATATCCTGCGCTGACCTCTGGCATCAATGAGGTGTGGCTGGCCCACACCTTGTCAGTGGCTTAAAGTATCACTTGTTTTGGACCATCTTTGATAGGTACTAACTACTGCATAGCGTGAGCAGCCTACTGGCATTGCTGTTTCAGAGATGCTCTTACCAAGGCATCTTGCCATAATAATCTGGCCTTTGTCGAAATCAGATAAATCCTTTGCTTTTCCTGGGGCGGGGGTGGCTCAGTCGGTAGCGCGCCAGGCTCGTAATCTGTAGTTCCCAGGTTCAAGTCCCAGCTGGGTCAGCGTTGAGATTTATCTCTGCAAAATTCCCTGCTCTGCCCACGGTCAGTAGGGGACACCGATGGGCTTGGAAAGGCCGCCATCCGTCGGATGGGACGTTAAGCCGTGGCCCCGTGTGCGGGAGAGCCATACCCTGTGCACGTTAAAGAACACGCTGGATGGCCTTGACGGGAGGCTACCATCTGTCTCCCAACAGCTGTTCCAGTGGGTCCCCTCCCCCAACCTTCTCTTAGCCTTCGGGGTCCATGTGACCTGGCCATTTAGCCCATGGTGTGCAAAAAAGTGCCGCTCAGAGGTAAAACAACCCAACCCTTTGCTTTTCCCATGTTGAGATGAAACGAAATACTGCCTGCAAGAGCTTCGACCCATGTATTATATATTATCATTCGCGATCTTGGCATGTGACACCAATTGGCTGCATTCTTGCTTCTTTGCATAACGTAGAGTTAGTTTTAATGTATTGGCTGATCAGTGTATAGTCTCTCTCTGATAAAATCTGAGTTAAAGTTTAAAACCACTTTTATTTTTGCACTTCAGGAGCCCATTAAATTTCACAGGAAATTTGTCAGGTTTTTTATTATTATTGTGTCATAAAAATTGGCTTTCTACAGGAGCCTTTCAGCTCTCTAATCCACTAACCACAAAGTTTTAATGGGCCTTTTATGTACAGACATCATAATTTTGATGAATAATTTCTGTGACATCTATGTGAAAACTAGCACCACAGAAAGTCAGAATTTTGCACACAGAACTGAAGGTTCACTAACTTCATAATAATGCTTAACACTCCCCCCCCCCCCCCCCAATGTTACTCAGACAATAAAAGAAAAGTTCCTACAGATATCAAAATAAAGGCTATTTGGTACTACCCTTCTTTCTTGAACTAGCACACAGTTCAAGAAAGAAGCCCAGTAATGAAAACATTTATTTTCAAGAAGCGTCATTGGACTTTGAAAGGTCAGTATTTTCCAGATGAGATAATAACCCATGGGCAAAAGATCCATATTTTCTGCATTCATAGATTCTTAAAGAGAGCAGTGGATGAACCTGATGGAGGTTCCCATCAGCTGCTAATAACTGTTCAGTGGGTTTCCTTAAGAGTTCTACTCTAAACTTTGGGGTATTTGTGACCTAGCCATTTAGCTTATCATACAACATGAAGTGATGCTCAGGGTAACATCTTGGTAAACATCTTTTGATTTACTGGATGAAATGATGACAGAAATTTAGCACAAAAATCTATCTATAGGATTTATATTTATACAAAAACATCTAGGAAAGCTAATGGTGGGATAAATGTTTCAACAAATATCGGAAAAGAATGCAAGCCATTTTGTTGATTATTGCATGCAATTTTAGAACCAAAAGATTCAAAATAAATGTTTTCATTACTGGACTCATTTACTTCTGAGTGGCAATTTTTTGCACACAATGGGCTAAATGGCCAAGTCAGAAGGACCCAAAGGCTCAGAGAAGGTTGGAGGAGGAGACCACTTGAACAACTGTTGAGAGACATGGTATCCTTCCATCAAGGCCACCCAGCATGTTCTTTAACATGCACAAGGTATGGCTCTCCCACACACAGGCCATGGCTTAACACTCCATCTGACAGATTCCAGTCTTTCCAAGCCCATTGGTGTCCCCCTACTGACCATGGGCAGGGCAATGAGTTTTGCTGAGATAAATTTCAATGCTGGCCCAGGTGGGACTCGAACCTGAGAACTGCAGATTATGAGTGCAGCATGCTATCGACTGAGCCACCCCACTCCCTAGATATTTTTACGGGTTATTTATTTAGTATATTGTTTTATTATAAGGTAAAATCAGATATTTGTATCTTGATTATGTCATCTGAATTTCAAGCTTTATTTTTTGCATTTTCAAAAAATGCAAATTCTCTTTCATTTTGTTTTAAATTGTTAGATACTTGACAATTGTTGTGTACAATGTATAGTCCATACTTTTTTACAGTAAAATATATTAAACTCTCTGCCACTGCGCGGTCTGGTTGGACCTCCGTAGCCCATGGCTGCTTGATGATGATGATTAAATATTTAAGTTTTAATTAAAATTAAGTCAAATTAACTGCAATGATAGTTTTTTTTATAGTTATTTGACTGTAATTATTATTTTAGGTGGAGTAATTAGCCTCTTGTCACTCAATGGTGTATTCTTCCTCATTCAGAAATATAATCTGTAAGTAATTTATTTTAATTTCTTTGCAAAGGTCTTTTTGATAAAATAGTTTTTTTTTTTCATGATAGCTTATAAACTTTAAAAACTTTGAACTTCTGTTTTATTCATATTGCTAAGAAAATTTAATTAACATAAGGAATTAGTATTATGTTCACTCATAGTATATGACTAAATAATCAAATTCTATTTTTCTTTAAAGAGCACTAATTTTTTTCTTCACAATTTAATATTTTTCACTTCTATATCTTGATGCGAAACAAAATGTGTCAAAATTAATGTAAACTTGGAAATATGTATTAATATATCATTACAATATGCACCCTTTACTGTGTACAATATGTCCAATATTTTTATCATTTAGTTCAAATTCTCTTGAAAATGTAAGAAACAATAAAGGCTGCCTAGTGTAAATAAGAACAGCATGGTCTTCTTCGAATGGGAGGGATGGGGGTGGCTCAGTCGGTAGCGCGCCAGGCTCGTAATCTGTAGTTCCCAGGTTCGAGTCCCAGTTGGGTCAGCATTGAGAGTTATCTCTGCAAAATTCCCCGCCCTGCCCATGGTCAGTAGGGGACACCGATGGGCTTGGAAAGGCTGCCATCCGTCGGATGGAACGTTAAGCCGTGACCCCGTGTGCGGGAGAGCCATACCTGTGCACATTAAAGAACACGCTGGATGGCCTTGACGGGAGGCTACCATCTGTCTCCCAACAGCTGTTCCAGTGGGTCCCCTCCCCCAACCTTCTCTGAGCCTTCAGGGTCCATGTGACCTGGCCATTTAACCCATGGTGTGCAAAAAAGTGGTGTGCCCAATCCCATGGTGTGCCCAACCCAAATCTTCGAATGGGAAAAAGAAAATGGAAGGAATTAATTACACTTAGTGGTCAAATAATTAAATTATCTTTTTCATTACTATTATCTTTTGAAGATTTTGTAATTTTTATCTTTAAAATTTGAACTAATAAATTTTTATCACATACTTTGAAAGCCAACAAGTATATCAGCCTAATGAAAAACTGTCATTTAAATTTGTGATCATTTTTAGCCAAAAATATTCTTTGTATCATTGACATTTTTAAATTTACTGTAAAGGATAGTAAGGGAAAGGGTAGTAAGTAAAGGGTAGTAAGGAGAAATTTCAAAACTAAATTATTTTCAATTAGGCACAGATCTAGAAAAAAAAATGGGGGTGTGGGGCATGGTCTCCTTGTCTTCCCTCCTAGATCCAGCCCATTTCTAACTATCAACAATAGACAGCTGAAAATTTTAATTTCAGCTGTCCTTTGCTGAACCCTATTATTCGTTAATAGCATATCTGATCGCTGTGTTACAAACACCAAATATATCATCAAGTAGATATATTTCACCAAATTGAAATTTAACTTTTTTGCTCTTATTCATTGGTAGACCATCTATGCATTGATCCCTACAGATATCAAATTTCTTTTTGTTATCAATGCTGAAAATGTTACATCAGAAAATTGACGAAATCTATAAATTACCATGTTTGAGATACAACAAAATATTGTAAATAATTGATCATCAATTGAGCTTTGTAGATGATAGGCAAAAACTATTACTAACTATAAGTGTCTTTCATTACTACAAGAAACCCAATTTAAATACTTGTGTCTAAAAATCTGTTTGGCAGTAACCTCAACTTTGCATGCAATTGGGGATAGTTTAACCTTTGTATTAGAGAGTGATTTTACCTAATTTGTTTATTATAGATTGTGTAGTGTAATATTATTACAAAAATCTCTGGGGCGGGGGTGGCTCAGTCGGTAGCGTGCCAGGCTCGTAATCTGTAGTTCCTAGGTTCGAGTCCCAGCTGGGTCAGCATTGAGATTTATCTCCGCAAAATTCCTTGCCCTGCCCACGGTCAGTAGGGGACACCGATGGCTTGGAAAGGCCGCCGTCCATCGGATGGGACGTTAAGCCGTGGCCCCGTGTTCGGGAGAGCCATACCCTGTGCACGTTAAAGAACACGCTGGATGGCCTTGACGGAAGGCTACCATCTGTCTCCCAACAGCTGTTCCAGTGGGTCCTCTCTCCCAACATTCTCTGAGCCTTCAGGGTCCATGTGACCTTGCCATTTAGCCCATGGTGTGCAAAAAAGTGCCGCTCAGAGGTAAAACAACCCAAAACAACCCAACAAAAATCTCTTTTTAAATAAAATATTTTTCTCTTACAATGCTTATTTTTCTAACAGTGTGTGTAAAGTGAACTGCATTTTCTAGGTCGTGGCAGCATAAGGTTTAAATGTATTGCTTTTGGGATATACAAAATGACTTTGCAGGCCACATATTTGAACCCCTAATATAGAATTGCACGTCTTACTGAACTGTGTAAGCAGTTCACATAAGTGAAAGTCTTATGTTACTTGAACTTTCTTATCCTTAGGTTATTGAGTGAGATAATCTTGTTTATTAAGAAATTTAGTTTTCACACATAATGTTAAATATTTCTTACCATAAAAAATTATAGTATTTTCAAATTGATTTCTGAAATGTTGGATTGTACTATTTTTTTGTCACTGTACAGTAAAACCTAATAATTATGTAAATGATGCATGTTGACAAAAAAGTACTTTTATAATTATAATCAAGTATTGTTATGCATGTTATGTTTTTTGTTATTTTTACTAATTTTTATTCCATTCTTTGGAAATAGTGAATATCCTGATTTTTATAAGAAACTTTATGCATTGTTCGAGCCAAATGTTTTAAACAGCCAGTATTGGGCTCACTTCTTTTATCTCTCGGATCTTTTTCTATCCTCAACGTAAGTTTAAAAGTTTTATTTTAAACATTAATTATTGTAATAAAATATATAAATATTTATTGTTTGTGCAATTTATTTGACTTTCAATAATAATGAGCAAAAAAAAGCTAGTTCTTAATCCTTTTCAGTTCTTTGTCAAGGACAACTTGAACTTGTTTTTGTTACAGATTTTTTATCTAACATGAAGACTTCTGCTATCATAGGTAGTCATACAAATTATATTATGTCTGTTTATAAAGAACTCACACATATGTAGTAATTTGCATATTATATTTGCAAAATCTGGGCCATATTATTTGTACTGATGCTAAAAAGAAATGAGTTAAAATTATTAAATAATCATGTTTTGTATCTATTTTCTGACCTGTATAGAATAGGGGAAAAAAGTCAAAATTTGGAGGAGCAAAAAGTTGGGAATTGGTCACTGTTCAGACATTCGGTAATTTTTCTTGTTTGCACAATATCATTAGTTTTTTTCTGTTTTGTACTACCTTAATTTTTTTTTTTTTTTGAATGACTCAATATTTGTCATGATTTGAACTTTCTTGAATATAAATATTATTTAAATCTATATATATGCTTAACAAAGGATTTGACTACAATTCCTACTGACTACAGACTAAGTATTCCAGCAGTTGCACAATTATAATCTCATGATAATCCTGGATATTTTCATGTCTTCTTTATGGCATATTATAATAACAGGCTGCTGTCAGACTTCAATGCTCTGTCTGAGATATTCTTCATATTAACCCATTCATGCATTCATTTTTTTATACGTTATAACTTCTATCACGCATTTATTTTATCTGCCATGTTTATGGGTAAGAATTATGATCACGAATAATAATACTGAGCACAGATACGACACACAACCATCCACTATGGATATTTGTGCTAGACTGGCCATAGCATGTCACCACTATGGCACCTGCGAGTTTTACGATAAAATCAAGATTGGGCCACTGTGACACCCTCAGCTGCAAAGGGTAAAATCTTTTTATAACAACTTCAGCAAGTAAATCTTTAATAGTTAATGCCATTGTAACTGAAAATGGCTACTAGCTTTGTGCACTGATTGATTTTGAACATATTATAGTTAGCTTTGAGAACTTTTAAGAATTAGTGAAATTATGTAACTTATTTTAGATTAAGGCATTTTGAGTGAAGTTCAGTGAATGCATTTGCTCTCCCAGTTGTGAGTGGTTAACATTTTGACTGCAGAGTAAAGTAGCCAGAATTTGAATACTGAAAAGGACATGAATACTTGTGTTACCTTTCTCGTAGGGTCTCTTCTCCCTCACCAGTCTTCTTTATGGCATATTATATAGTAGCAGACTTCTGTCAGGCTTCCATGCTTTGCATAATTTTTATTATTATTATTTTTAATACCAAACATTAGTTGGGGAGAGGGTAGCTCAGTTGGTAGCGTGCCAGGCTCATAATCAGCGTTGAAATTTATCTCCGCAAAATTCCCCTTCCTATCCACAGTCAGTAGGGAACACTGATGGGCTTGGAAAGGCTGCCGTCCATCAGATGGGACATTAAGCCATGGTCCTGCGTGCAGGAGAGCCATACCCTGTGCATGTTAAAGAACACTCTGGATGGCCTTGACAGGAGGCTACCATCTGCCTACCAACAGCTGTTCCAGTGGGTCCCCTCCACCAACCTTCTCTGAACTTCGGGGTCCATGTGGCCTGGCCATTTAACCCACGGTGTGCAAAAAAGTGCCACTCAGAGGTTAAACAACCCAAAAACATTAGTTGGTTGAGTTTTTTTACCTCTGAGCAGCACTTTTTTGCATACAATGGGCTAAATGTCCTGGTCACATGGACCCCAAGTGCTCAGAGAAGGTTGGGGAGCCTCCCATCAAGGCCATTCAATATGTTCTTTAATGTGACAAGGTATGGCTTAACACAAGGCCACAGCTTAACATCCCATGCAATGGGCAGCATCTGATGGATGGACAGCGGCCTTTCCAAGTCCATCAGTGTCCCCTACTGACTGAGGGCAGGGTGGGGAGTTTTGCAGAGATAAATTTCAGTGCTGTCCCATGTGGGACTCTATCTTGGAACTGCAGATTATGAGCTTGGCTCACTACTAACAGAGCATCAAAGATTAGTATAATGGCTCTTATCAGTATTATTATTTATCTTTTTTTGTGATAGGCTTTCTCTGAATAACCATTTCTTACTGTTATCCAAATATTTTCTGTAGGATTCATGCCTGGGAATCACCCTTCTTTGAAAGCATAGGAATACTGGGGCTCAAACCCAGGTCCCTAAGACCTGGGTTCAAGCCCCGGGTAAGGCATGGATGTATGTGTCGTTTTTCTGCTGAGGTCCTGCGATCCTCACAGACCTTCTACTATAGCATATAAACTGACAGGCTCCTGTCAGACCTCTGTGGCAAGCAGATGCTTGAGGGGGTATTTTTTTTAGAGATCTATGTGCAACATTCTGGAGACAAAATGGTGTTTAATGGTATCAAGTCTACACATTCCTCTCATCCTAAATTGAACAATAGTTGAGATAATTTGTATTGTACTGGAGCATATAGGCAGTTCTAAATGTTTCAACCATTTGGTGATCAATTCAAACATTCAAAGAAGCAGGAAATGAGTCAAAATGTGTGCTCTACAATTATTAGGTTTAGAATATAGATACATGCATAACCTTATAACATTTTTCAGCAAACTTTTTATTATATTTATATCCCAAATAATTTTATGACCTAATGTTAAGATATATTGAGATTTATTAAAAAGAAATTTTTTTTTCAGGCATTTGCCAGCATACTTGGTGGCAGCATTTGTTAAGAGGTTAGGACGATTAACTCTCAAGTCTTCTCCAGAATTACTGCTTATGATCATTCCATTTATTGGGAATCTCTTAATAAGACATCCCAGCCTAAAAGTACTACTCAATCGACAGGTAACAGAGACAGGTAAGCTTCAAGTTCTTGAAATGAGGCAAAGTTTAAAAACATTTAATATTATGCATCCTTTATAAAAAGAAAAAGTTGAAATTAAATGCATGTGGGAGAAGTATATTGCTCAAAAGGAATACACTGAAGAGCCAAAACACTATGACCACCTGCCTAATATGATGTTGGTCCTCCATGTGCCTTCAAAACAGCTCTTACTCAGCGAGGCATGGGCACTACAAGATTTCTAAAGGTGTCTTGTGGTATCTGGTACCAACATGTTACCAGCAGATCCTTTAACTCTTGTAAGTTATGTGGTTGAGCCACTGCAGATATCTCTTCCAACACACAACACAGATGCTCAATTGGATTGATGTCTGGGGAATTTGGAGGCCAGGGCAATACCTGGAAGTCTTCCTCATGTTCCACAAACCATTCTTGAACAATCCAGGCAGTGTGGCATGGTGCATTATCCTGCTGAAAGAAGGTGGAGCTAGAGGGGAATACCTTTCCCATGAAAAGATGTACTTGGTCTGCAATGATGTTTAGGTAGGTGTTAGATGTCATAGTTTCCTACCCAGGGTTTCCCAGCAGAACATTGGCCAAAGCATTACACTTCCTTCACCAGCTCCTTTTCATCCCATGGTGCATCCTGGTGCCAATACTTCCACAGGTAAATGATGCACATATACCTGGCCGTCCACATGGTGCAACAGGAAACAAGATTCATTGGACCAGACAACCTTCTTCTAATCATTCAAGGTCCAGTTTTGATGCTTGCATGCCCATTGTAGGCACTTTTGATGGTGAACCAAGGTTAGCATGGGCACTCAGAGCGGCCTGCAGCTATGCAGCCCCATTTTCAGCAGTGGTCGATGTACTGTATGTTGTGACACATTACTCCCTCACCAGCATTCAAATTATGGGTGAGTTGCACCACAGTATCCCTTCTGTTGGCTCTTACCATACGAGATAGCCTTCATTCACCTCTCGAGGGGTGGGGGTGGCTCAGTCGGTAGCGCGCCAGGCTCGTAATCTGTAGTTCCCAGGTTCGAGTCCCAGCTGGGTCAGCATTGAGATTTATCTCCGCAAAAATTTCCCGCCCTGCCCACGGTCAGTAGGGGACACCGATGGGCTTGGAAATGCCGCCGTCCGTTGGATGGGACGTTAAGCCGTGGCCCCGTGTGTGGGAGAGCCATACCCTGTGCACGTTAAAGAACACGCTGGATGGCCTTGACGGGAGGCTTGCATCTGTCTCCCAACAGCTGTTCCAGTGGGTCCCCTCCCCCAACCTTCTCTGAGCCTTCGGGGTCCATGTGACCTGGCCATTTAGCCCATGGTGTGCAAAAAAGTGCCGCTCAGAGGTAAAACAACCCAACAACCCAACCCATCATTCACCTCTAGCATCGATGAGCCATGGTCAGCCCATACCTTGCTGACAGTTTGTGGTTTTTCCCCTACTCGGATCATTTTTTGAAGGTACTAACCATGGCTGATTGTGAGCACCCCACAAGCTTTGCTGTCTCAGAAATCCTCTGACCCAGTAGTCTGGCTGTTACAATTTGGCCTTTGTCAAACTCGCTTAGGTCTGCAGCCTTTCCCATCTGAAAAACAAGAATAACACTGATTAACAGAGCTCAGTATCAGGTGTTATTTATACTGTTTCATGACTGTCATTTACCTGCAGTTGCTTTGATTTGCATAAAGACATGTTGGTCATAATGTTTCAGCTCTTTGGTATATCTACAATTTATGATTAAATAATTGAAATCAGAGGTATGCCAAGCCCAATCCTATCATGTTAAACCAAACTGTTTGGCTTAGCACAACTTAATGTCAAATTTCGTAAGGTTTGAAATCTTAGTGTTTAAGTGGCTGTAGAATCAAACCTAAAAGTTATATTCGACTTTTCAAATTATAATTCTGTTTCTTCTTAATCTTTTCACTACCAAAGCAGCGGGAACTCCATGTAGGAGGTAATGAAAAAGGAAGAAAAAAAGCATTAATTGGTTGAGTCGATTTAAAACTCGAATCTTTTGTCCTAATATGATAGTGAAAGGGTTGAAGAATAGTTATATTTCTCCCCCCTTTTAAACTTTTTATCAATCAAATATGAAAATCTGCATTTAAAATTTGAACATAATTTTTTACCTGTTGATTCCAGTTGAAAAAAATAAGGCTAAATGTTTTTGTAAAAAAATGTGTTAAGTGTCTCTGTTAGTAATATGACACTTCCATGATGTGTAGTATAAACTGTTGTTTGTCTTACTTGGTTGTTCTTTTAATTGATATTGAATGGCAATTTTCAAACAAATTTGGAGTGTTTTTCAGAGTTTTTTCTTATTAGTGAAAGGTGCATTTTTGAGCAGATTTACAGCTTTGTTCCATGTTTTAGTACTTTTTTTTTTCTTTTCCTCTTCTATGATTATTTTTATGATTCCTCAAATATATATTGCAATTTAAAAAATTTTATTTTTTTAAATATCAATTTTGAAACAATAATTGATTGTAATATATTATGATCTGCTATGAACTAGTTGCCTAAATATTATTGCCACAGTCTAGTTCATGGAAATAGCCCTTAGTCAGTAGGGACACGGATGGGCTTGGAAAGGCTGCTGTCCATTGGATGGAATGCACCATGTGTGGGAGAGCCATCCTTGTGCATGTTAAAAAACACACAACCGGCCTTGACGGGAGGCAACTATCTGTCTTCCAACAGCTTTCCAGTAGGTCCCCTCTCCTCATTCTTTGAGCCTTTGGGGTCCTTGTGACCATCATATAATCATTGTGTGCAAAATGACTGCTACCCAGAGGTAAAAATAACTTCCTTTTGCCTAATGGAAATAGCCAAGTGTGAGACAAAACACTACTCTGCCTTCTGGACTCAATAGTGGGACCTCCTGATTACACTGTTGATCTATTAGTTAAGGCAAGAGTGGTTTACATCTGCTTAGGGGGGCGGGGGGGGGCTCAGTTGGTAGCGCGCCAAGCTCATAATCTGTAGTTCCCAGGTTCGAGTCCCAGCTGGGTCAGTGTTGAGATTTATCTCCGCAAAATTTCCCCGCCCTGCCCACGGTCAGTAGGGGACACCGATGGGCTTGAAAAGACCGCCGTCCGTCGGATGGGACGTTAAGCCGTGGCCCCGTGTGCGGGAGAGCCATACCCTGTGCACGTTAAAGAACACGCTGGATGGCCTTGACAGGAGGCTACCATCTGTCTCCCAACAGCTGTTCCAGTGGGTCCCCTCCCCCAACCTTCTCTGAGTCTTCGGGGTCCATGTGACCTGGCCATTTAGCCCATGGTGTGCAAAAAAGTGCCGCTCAGAGGTAAAACAACCCAACCCATTTGCTTAGTAAGCTATGAAACATTTCAAATCCTAGCTTTGCTTAAGTGTAAATCTCCCTCCATTTTTAGTTTAACTGGTAGAGCAACTGGTGTGTAACCAGGGGTCTCAAGTTTGAGTCCAAGTGGCACAGTGACAGTTTTTTTTTTTTCATGCTTGCTTACTGCCATATACATTACTACTGAAATGCTTAGAACTGGGAATGTTTCGGTTACCACATGGATGACTGAAATTTTGAATATCTTTATGATAAAGGCATGGTTCCTAAGGATTTTACCAGAGCTATTATTATCCCTATTTTTAAAAAAAAAGTGATTGCAGTTTGTGATAACCATAGGGGTATCAGCTTACTTTCTGTTCTAGGTAAAGTTCTTTGCATGATTGTGCTTAATAGAATTAAGAATCTGGTTGATGGACAATTACAAGATGAGCAATGTGGATTCAGAAGTGGTAGGGGATGTGTGGATCAGATATTTTTACTTTCTTGAGAAATTTTTCGAGTTTCAGAAACCTTTGGTTATTAGACTTGTTGATTTCAAAAAAGCTTTTGACTCTGTTGATTATCATAATTTGTAGTTGATTGTGAGATCGTATGGCATACCAGACAAGTTAGTTAACATAATGAAAGCTCTCTATAATAACACTGAGTCATGTGGTCATGTTGGTAAGGCTTGCAGCAATTGTTTTGCATTGCTTCTGATGTTCGACAAGGGCACATTTTGTCCCCTTTTCTCTCTATTTTGATTATTGATTATGTTATGCAAAATTCACTGCAAAGGAAAGATTTTGGCCTTAAATGGTCCGGAGATATGAAAATTTCTGATTTAGATTATGCTGATGATTTAGCCCTTTTGGCAAATGATGTTGATGAGATGAACTATTTCATTCAAGCTGTTGATGAGACTCATTCTAGATGCAAATGATCTAATTTCAGAAAAAAATGTTTTTAATTATAATCAAAAATTGCTCATCAGAACACTAATGAGTCTTTCTGTTGAGTTCATTTATGTGTTTCCTTATGATCTGAGGTAGAGTAAGGAGGTCTTGCCCCCTCCCCTTGAGAATGCTAGTGGCTGGAATGGTGGCAAAAAATTTATTAAACAACCAGCATATTTTCAGATAGTTACTAAAAACTACAAATATTGAGGGGGAAGTTTATACTGAAATTGTATTCTGATTAATTTTGACTCAATCTTGTCCTATTATTTTTTTTCTAGATCTGAGATTGCTCATGATTAACATTGCATTTTCAAAACTAGGTTGTTTTATATCTGAGCAGAACTTTTTTTGCACATAATAGGCTAAATGACCAAGTCACAAGGTTCCTGATGGCTGGGATAGGTGAGTGCATTTAAGGAGATGCATCGAAGATAAATCTCAACGCTGACTCAGCTGGGACTCGAACCTGGGAACTATAGATTACGAGCATGGTGCGCTACCGACTCAGCCACCCCCACCCCACGTGCACAGGGTAAGGCTACTACACACTTGGACACGAATAAACGTCCCCTTCGATGGTCTTTCCAAGCCATTCAGTATCCTAAACCATCCCCTACTGACCGTTTTGTGGAGATAAATCTTTGGCCTAGCTGAACCTCGAACCTGGGAACTGCTGATTATGAGTCCGATGCGCTACAAACTGAACCATCCACTTCCCAAGCAAAAATAAGTGATTGTGATCAATGACGTAACTAGAAGTCTCCAAAATTCAAAGACAGCAAAACTTACGGTAATAGAGGGCTCCCCAACCAGCCACGGTGGTTCCACTGTCAGTCAAGTCCATTCTGGCTAAGGATTCCGAAGGAAGACATATGGGATCAACTCTTGGATCATTCACATCTTTAGTCAAACGGAGAATAGCGATGTCGTCATAGTGATATCTTCTCTTGTATCCATCATGAATTATGATATCCTCAATGTTGTACTTGTTCCCTTTAGGCCATTCCAAATGTCCTATACGAGTTGAATACCTCCTGTCAAATGTGTTCTTTAATATGTGCAGGGTATGGTTCTCATGTGCATGTGGCACAGCTTAACATCCCATCTGACAGACAACAGCCTTTCAAGCCCATCGGTGTTCCTTACTGTCTGAGGACAGGGAGTTTTGCAGAGATAAATCACAACACTGGCCCAGATAAGACTCGAACCTGGGAACTGCAGATTACAAGCCTGGTATGCTACTAACTAAATCACCTCTCTCTGCTTTGGGGTAAAATTGGTGTTTTATAAGATATCCATGCTGCATGTTGATAGAAATATATCATTTTTATACCATTATCAAAGTAAGCTCCATTGTTTATACTGGTTTGCATTTTTTTTAAAAATGCTACTATAGAAATTTTTATTATTCATTGTAACAATATGTTATGCCTCATATGCATCATAAACTAAATGCTGAAAACTCTCAAACGTTTTTCAGTTTGAGATGATAAATTTTTTTTGTTATTCTTCCAAATTAAAACATTTTTTTTAGTGTTCCTGTAGCTAGTTTGGTCTTTCCAGAATTTAGATCACTAGAAAATTATGCTTTTTTTTGCACACATTAAATCAGCTGAATTAAAACAATTATTCGTTTAAAAAAAAAATTACGTTTCTTTCATTTTATCAGATTGCATCTCTATAGTTTATGTTCATCAATAACACTTTTAATATTTACAAATTGCATATAAGCAGCTTGTGCAAAAATTCTTATTTCAATTAGAAAAGAAAAGTGGTAAAAATTCTTTCATTGTACCTTATTTCTTTTCAGAAATTGCAAATGATCCATATATAATGGGAGAGCCTGATCCAGCGAAATGCAATGCCATGGAGAGTTCCTTGTGGGAATTAAAGGTGCATTTTTTTTCTGTCTAAAAGCTAATTTGGTGATTAATTTCAAATGATTGTTAATCTATAAAAAAAACACTCCATTTTCTTCTGCTTGTTAATATTTGTGTTGCCATTCTGCTAAGATCTTGCCTTCTTCACAAGTCTATTTCTATGGCATATTATAATGGCAAGCTCTTGTGAGACCATGATATTAAGTAGGTCTACTTCTGGAGTGTTTTTTTTTTCTAAAAGCATTTCAATTTCTGTATGTCCTCAAATTCAGGTTTTTCACTATATTTAGTGAATTCTAAAGAAATTTGTTTCATAATAAATTAAGTGCTTTGTGTAATAAAAATTTTTTAAAACATATATTATGTTCAAACTGGTAAAACTGTCATTTTAACTTAACCCTTCCAGTGTCCAGTCTGAAAAACATTTTTTCATCCAGAGGCCAAGCTATTTTCATTCTATGCTCAGCCAAAAAAACTTTTAACTTTAGAACTTTTTTGCCAAATGACTAATGAAAGGAATTATGGCATGTTGTGTGCCAAATTAATCAACATTTAATTCTGGATTTTCTGAAAATAAAGTATTTTAACAAAAAAGACTATGTTTTATTTTAATAGTACTTTTTTAGAGTCATGTGGTAAAAAAATACATCTGGCAATGCAAATAAAATTTTATTTAAAAAAAACTAATATACAGAAATGATTACAAGGCACATGAGTAGGATGACTATATATTTCTGAATAACAAATAATTTTTTTTGGTTTTAAATAAATATTTCTCTCATTTTGTAATTTTTTTCTTGGTACCATACTTTGAGAAAATTCCAGGCTTTTAGATAATTGTGCTGAGTCAAATAAACAAGTCAACTTTAGAATTTTTTTAAAAATAACCAATCAATGGAAATTGGTCATGTTATATACCAAATTAAACAGAATTTAATTGCAAATTTTCAAGCATATTGATTTTAATAAGCCTTTTTCAATGTGATATGGTGAAAAAAAGATTGCACTATACAATTAAGGCTTCATTTTGGAAAACCTGATGAATAAAAATAGTTAAATTATATATTTATTGAAAGGAAATTTGCTCCCAAATAATATAACATTCAACCTGAAATATGATTTTTATTTCTTTTAATGATTCTTTTCAGTATCGTATTTTTTAAACACAGCCAGTGTTATACAACATGACTTGGACTTCTCACATTCATGGAATTTTCAGAACTGGTTATGAAATAGAAAAAAACTTCCTTGGCTGCTTTTTTTTTACTAAACCTGATTTTTTTTGGGGGGGGAGGGGGGGTTGAAGTTTGGCGATCTTGACTAATTGCAGAAAGGTTTGTGCACCAAAGCAAAGAAAAAAACAGCATTATATTGTCTGTGTGGCACAGCCAAGGCACTGAGGGTTGGGGGAGGGGGGGGCTTTTCTTTAAAATCATTCAATATAAACATAAAAACTTGAATTTAAAAAAAAAAATTTTTTTCTTGAGGGGGAACAGGTGAAACCTTCTATGTGAGTTTAGTGTAGGGGATGCCTTCCCGAAATTTCCCTCCCACACAAAGGCTGATTTCCGTAGCAAGGAAGTCTATTTTGCTCCCGTATCCAAGACATTTTCAGAAATCCGTACAAGTTCAAAGTTTTTTTTTACTAAAAAAACAAGAAATAATAAAAAGAAAAATTACATGTAACCTAATGGGATGTTAAATATCCGCAACAACTTTTAGGCGGCCTTGGATCTAGAATAAGTCAGAAAGATCGATAAATCAGCCTATCGAAATATTGCTACTAACGGAAGTAAATCTACAGAAATGAATTTGCTTCCATATCCAAGACCTCATTTATTTTCAGGAAATGATACTAGATCAAAGTTTTACTGGAAAAGTAATAAATAATAAAATAAAAATTGACATGTAGCTTAATATGATGTTAAAATATCCACAGCAATAAGTTTTAGGCTGGTCATACGATATAACATAACTGTGAAAAATCAATACTTATCAATTGTCCAAAAGATTGCTAATTTCCAAAAATAAATCGACTGAAATGAAAACTAACTTAGGTTTAAATATAAAAAAAAAAATACTAACTTTACAAAGAGTATCCAATATGCTGGACCAAAACTGTAAAAAACACTTATAGCACACGGAACAGAGATAGCATGTGTCAGCTATCTGTGTCTTATTTGTCTCAGTGAAGCATAACTAATTAAATGCAGCTGCAACCAGAATTTCTAAGAAGGATGTGTTCCGGTTTCGATTCTAAGAGTGGGAAAGATGAATAGAATGGTGGGAAAAATGATAAAAATTACTTGTTAATACTGAAATAGGTTTATGACAGAAAAGAGTGTGAAACAGAAAAAAAAATGGTGGTATGTATTTTATAATTAATTCCAAAAACTATCATTTTTAAAAATACCAGTTTTTTTTTTTGCTAAATTTAAGGAAAAAATTGTTGATAATAGTTCAAATCAAACCTTGTGAGCTTAAATCAGAAGGTTACTTCAGCAAATAGGAAAGTTAACAAGCAAATCGGCAATATTGTTTAGTGCTTCTAAGAAATAGCAATCAGATGGCTTTATCAAGTTATTTATATTGTAGTTTAATAAAATATGCATCAAATTAAAAAACAGTATTATTTTTGAAGCCTGAATTATATATTTTTATAAGATATATATATATGTTAAAATTACAGCAGCAATTTTTATTTAAAAAAAAAATCGATATTTTTTTTTTGTGCTAAAATTGAATACATACGTCCTTGGCCTCTCAATTTAGATTCTCTGAACACATACAGATGACTTGGACACTGGAAGGGTTAAGACTTGAATGTGTTCTCATAAAATATTAATTATTGATAATTTACATATAATGATACTGTTTTATTTCTTCTGTTGTTCTAACAACTTAAAGCCTTGTCTAGAAATATAATTTTTTTTTTCTCTTCAGGATCTGCAGTCACATTATTATCCAGATGTTTCAACCAAAGCCAGATTTATTGACCAAAAATTGCCACAAGTGGAATGGGATTTATCCAGCTTGTTTGAGTTGAGCAGTGATGAAGTAAGTTCTACATAACATGAATAAATATTAAAAAGAAAACCCTCAACATCATTGTATTTACTAAAAATAGAATTTTCATTTATTCTATTGTGTGTCATGACAATGTCTCGAGTAGGTTGCAAAATCTTTTAGATGTATACCCTCCTCATCTCCATGTATTGCCTAATTCTGGTGGGGTGGGGGTGGCTCAGTCGGTAGCGTGCCAGGCACGTAATCTGTAGTTCCCAGGTGGGTCAGCATTGAGATTTATCTCCACAAAATTCCCCGCCCTGCCCACGGTCAGTAGGGGACACCGATGGGCTTGGAAAGGCTGCCGTCCGTCAGATGGGACGTTAAGCCATGGCTCTGTGTGCGGGAGAGAGTCATACCCTGTGCACGTTAAAGAACACGCTGGATGGCCTTGACGGGAGGCTACCATCTGTCTCCCAACAGCTGTTCCAGTGGGTCCCCTCCCCCAACCTTCTCTGAGCCTTCGGGGTCCATGTGACCTGGCCATTTAGCCCATGGTGTGCAAAAAAGTGCCGCTCAGAGGTAAAACAACCCAACCTAATTCTGAACTACACAAGGTTTTAGGCCTTAATGCCCTTCCAACAGTGCTTTAAATGCATGATTACCAGCTCATTAGTATTGGTATTAGGGTTTCATTATCCCTTTGCTGACGTTTAGTGGTTGTGAAAGTATCTTAGTCTGTGAATGTGTGTGTGCGCAATGTGTGGCATTTTTTAATAGCATCAGGAGTTTTATTCTAGTGATATTTTTTGCATTTAACATTTATTTTTTATAATTTTGAATGTATGTTTTATTTATAAAATATATTTGTAGAATTTTAATTTAAAATGTAGGCAGTTTCTCTCGCTTAAATATTTTGATTTTTGTGGATTCATTATTAATTTATTTATTAATTTCTTATTAATTCTTATTAATCTTTTAAAAATGTGGGCTTTTGTAAGATAAAATTATAATACATTGCTTTCTAAGTTGTACTATACCATTCACATTAATTTCTGATCTTTTAACTGTCCACTTAATTTTTTATAACATTTGGTTTCTGATGTGTTGCAAAAATGGTTGCATGTTGCAAAAATGCACGTGTATACTTAATGCTATAATATTCTAAATATTAGCATATGAAACAAATGTGCTAGAGGCTTTAAAATATAATTATCATTGAATTAAATATTGTAATAAAGATAATTAAAAAATTTCATTGGACTGAAAACCATAGCTATTCTGTAAGCAAATTTTTATTTTGTGCTAGAAGCTTTAAAATATAAATATCATTAAAAATCAATCCAAAGTGAATGCACAGTATTTCCTGTTAAGATAGACATCAAACATTAATTAATAGATTCTGAAAAAAAATTCATCGCCGCCACGACGGAAATCGAACCCGCATCTCTCCGGTTTCATGCCAGAGCGTGCTACCATTGCACCACGCATTGGACAACGAACTCTTTAAGAATAAAAATAAAATAAAAAAAATAAATACCCCCTCAAGCAGCTGCTTGCCACAGAGGTCTGACAGGAGCCTGTCAGTTTATATGCCATAGTAGAAGGTCTGAGAGGATGGCAGGACCTCAACAGAAAACCACACACACATCCATGCCGTACCCGGGGCTCGAACCCAGGTCCCGTAGATCACAAGCCAAGCGTGCTAACCACTCGGCCACTGGATGGATATGACCTTATAAATCTATATAATAAGGTCATATTCTGAAAGAGTTCGTTGTCCGACACGTGGTGCAATGGTAGCGCACTCTGGCATGAATCTTGAGAGGTGCAAGTTCAATTCCCACCGTGGCGGCGATGAATTTTTTTCAGAATCTATTAATTAATAAATATCATTGAATTAAATATTGTAATAAAGATAATTAAAATATTTCATTGGACTGAAAACCATAGCTATTCTGCAAGCTAATTTTTATGTTAAAAATACAAGTTAAAAGGTCCTGTAGGGAAAAGTACTTCCCATAATTTGGAGTGCTTTCATGACCAGGATGTTATTAGTGTTCTTAACTGTTATGAATTTTATAAAATTTACTGAGAATAAGTGACAGTTTGTTCTAACAAGCACACAAACTCCGGGGCGGCTCAGTCGGTAGCACGCCAGGCTCGTAATCTGTAGTTCCCAGGTTCAAGTCCCAGCTGGGTCAGCGTTGAGATTTATCTCCGCAAAATTCCCCGCCCTGCCCACGGTCAATAGGGGACACCGATGGGCTTGAAAAGGCCGCCGTCCGTCGGATGGGACGTTAAGCCGTGGCCCCGTGTGCGGGAGAGCCATACCCTGTGCACGTTAAAGAACACGCTGGATGGCCTTGACGGGAGGCTACCATCTGTCTCCCAACAGCTGTTCCAGTGGGTCCCCTCCCCCAACCTTCTCTGAGCCTTCGGGGTCCATGTGACCTGGCCATTTAGCCCATGGTGCGCAAAAAAGTGCCGCTCAGAGGTAAAACAACCCAACCCAACGCACACAAACTCTGGAATAATTGGAAAATAAAGAATCGAATGTGACAATAATAGTAAATTGTTTATATGCGTGACACGAGAGGTGAAGCGTATTTCCCCCACACTGAAGAGCAAGTGCAAATAGAAGCACCTCTTCTCACTGTTATTGTGAACACGTGAAGTGTGTAGCAATTTTAGTGCATTTTATCATGCAAGGGTATAACATGACAGAGAACTATGAGGAAAAGTAAAATTCTGTGCTTTTCACTCAAGTGCACATGCCGAGGTAAATGTGATGGCTGATTGATGTGATGGTGTATAATGGTAAATGTGATGGCTGATTGATGTGATGGTGTATAATGGTAAATGTGATGGCTGATTGATGTGATGGTGTATAATGGTAAATGTGATGGCTGATTGATGTGATGGTGTATAATGGTAAATGTGATGGCTGATTGATGTGATGGTGTATAATGGTAAATGTGATGGCTGATTGATGTGATGGTGTATAATGGTAAATGTGATGGCTGATTGGTGTGATGGTGTATAATGGTAAATGTGATGGCTGATTGGTGTGATGGTGTATAATGGTAAATGTGATGGCTGATTGATGTGATGGTGTATAATGGTAAATGTGATGGTGTATAATGGTAAATGTGATGGATGATTGATGTGATGGTGTATAATGGTAAATGTGATGGCTGATTGATGTGATGGTGTATAATGGTAAATGTGATGGCTGATTGATGTGATGGTGTATAATGGTAAATGTGATGGCTGATTGATGTGATGGTGTATAATGGTAAATGTGATGGCTGATTGATGTGATGGTGTATAATGGTAAATGTGATGGCTGATTGATGTGATGGTGTATAATGGTAAATGTGATGGCTGATTGATGTGATGGTGTATAATGGTAAATGTGATGGCTGATTGATGTGATGGTGTATAATGGTAAATGTGATGGCTGATTGATGTGATGGTGTATAATGGTAAATGTGATGGCTGATTGATGTGATGGTGTATAATGGTAAATGTGATGGCTGATTGATGTGATGGTGTATAATAATAAATGTGATGGCTGATTGATGTGATGGTGTATAATGGTAAATGTGATGGCTGATTGATGTGATGGTGTATAATGGTAAATGTGATGACTGATTGATGTGATGGTGTATAATGGTAAATGTGATGGCTGATTGATGTGATGGTGTCGATACGAGGATGTGACTGAAAACTTAGTTGTATTGATTCAAGATTGTGAGAAAAAAATATAGTGTGATTCATACCTCTGATATCAAAATTAACTGATGCAAGTTTCCAAGTTTTTTTACATTCCCAGTTAATTAATAAAACCATTTAAGCTGGTACAGGATGTTTTGAAGAATTATTGATTAGAAACCATGGTTAATCTGAAATTTTCATTTCTTCAAGAGCGTCGAGACGTTTTAAAGCTCTGAAAGTACAGTCGCTCAAAAAAGTATCCGAACACTATGGTTGATTGCAAAATTCAGAAAAAATATCTGGCATTGATTTTTTTAGAAATTAGTCATCTGGCAACTTTCATGTCATGTGACAGGAAGGTTGCCAGATGACTAATTTCTAAAAAAAAATCGACAGATATTTTTTCTGAATTTTGCAATCAACCATAGTGTTCGGATACTTTTTTGAGCGACTGTACACTGAAAAAAATGAATTAATCTGAAAGTATCAGAGGAGAGTATTAGATGTTTGTTTCCTAATGAATTATGATAATGCTTACAGCTGTAAGCAAAATTAGCAGGGAAATTTTCATTTCTGATTAAAGCGTCTTTGATTTAAAACTTAGAAACAAATGAAGTTTTTTTATACACTACTTTTCCTCGTTATTTTTATCTGTGATGGATAAAAATATTCAGGTATTTGGTGTATTTACAGTTTATTTGGTTATTGCAGTTGCAAAATGTTTTTTTTTAATAATTAGTGGTTTACATTAATCTTTCATTGTGAATGAAACAAAAATGAAAGTAAAAAAGGCTAAATATTAACTAAAAGAAACTGTAGTAGCCAATGTTATTATAAAGTTTATGTAGGCTTCCAATGTTGCTGAATTGAACTATGATTAGCTGAGTTGGTTACATTGATTGCAAATGTTGCTGTATACTGGGTTGGAGCTCATTACACATCTGTAATATTTTTGTTGCTATTATACATATACTGAGCTGGAACTGATTATACATTCGACATAAACGTAACAAAGTTCAAAGTAACATCACAAATATACCATTTTTGTGATGTGATCAGAAGAAATTTAATCAAAGAGGATGTGTATTTCAGTGATAGAGTCCATAATTTACTATTAAATATTCTGTTCTTAGTGTGGCGCTTTATTATTATTTTTTTTTGCTGTTACCCCAATTTTTTAAAATTGATTTGAGAAGTAAATATTGGGTGAAACCAAAATGCCCTACTCATAGATAAGAATTTTTCTTTAATATGTACAGTCGTATCAGAATAATATGACCACCTACCACACATATACTATGGTAGGTGATCATATTATTCTGATACGACTGTATCTCTAATGTCACAATGACCTTATTTATTAAAGCTGATTTGTTGAAAGCTGTCTTCAGGAATGCATCCTGAGCTTCAGTGGGGTACTGTTTGTTGTAAATGCAAAAAGGAATCAAATATTTGGAAAATGTTATTTAAAACAAGTTTTTTTTTTAACAACCTTCACTTTGTTTTGTATTGGTATAGAGTGTGTAACAGAGAAACTGGAATAAACATTTAAACTTTGCATCCCTAAATTATTTTCCTATGTACGTCAGGAATTAATATGCATGTCAAATCAAGGGCAGTGTATTAATTTAAAACCTTAAATTCTGTGGTGACAGTGAAAATGATACACTTGTTTCATTATTTATTCATGATGGGAGGTACATTATGGTTTATTTTAAAGGGAAGAAAGTATTTCCCTGCACAAAACGGGGCGGGGGTGGCTCAGTCGGTAGCGTGCCAGGCTCGTAATCTGTAGTCCCAGGTTTGAGTCCCAGCTGGGTCAGCGTTGAGATTTATCTCCGCAAAATTCCCCGCCCTGCCCACGGTCAGTAGGGGACACTGGTGGGCTTGGTAAAGGCCGCCGTCCGTCGGATGGGACGTTAAGCCGTGGCCCCGTGTGCTGGAGAGCCATACCCTGTGCACGTTAAAGAACACACTGAATGGCCTTGCCTGGAGGCTATCATCTGTCTCCCAACAGTTGTTCCAGTGGGTCTCCTCTCCCCAACCTTCTCTGAGCCTTCGGGATCCATGTGACCTGGCCATTTAGCCCATGGTGTGCAAAAAAAGTGCCGCTCAGAGGTAAAACAACCCAAAAATATATGTTTTATTCCCATTGTTATACTATAACTATAGTTTTATCTATCTATACAAGGGGTACTCCAGTTACATACACATTTCCAGGGGGTACGTGAAGCATAAAAGATTGAGAACCACTGATATATATGTTTTATTTTATTCCCATTGTTATACTATAACTATAGTTTTATCTATCTATACAAGGGGTACGCCAGTTACATACACATTTCCAGGGGGTACGTGAAGCATAAAAGGTTGAGAACCACTGATATATATGTTTTATTTTATTCCCATTGTTATACTATAACTATAGTTTTATCTATCTGTACAAGGGGTATGCCAGTTAAATACACATTTCCAGAGGGTATGTGAAGCATAAAAGGTTGAGAAAATTATTAGTACCAAATAATGTATTTTAAGTGTGTAAAAAGACCTTATAGTGATGAAGAAATACGTACTATTTGTTTCAGATACTTTCGAAAGAAAAGAAAGATTTCAAAGAAGCTGCTGCATCTTATAATAGAACTATGACAGTTTTTTCCAGGAAGGAGGTTGAAATCGATGAAATCTGGTGTTTATAGTAAAAAATACGTCAATAAAAATATGTGTAAATGTGCTACTTTTATTCCAATTGTGAACCTTCATAGTATGAGCTTTGCTTATGATTTTTTTTGTTGTTGTTTGAGGGGAGGAGAGACCCTCTGGGTATCTCTCTATGTGATATTATTCCTTGAATTCAAAGGGATTTATAATTACAAGAATATATATCGCCTCTAATGAATATAGGAGTATTTTTTCCAAACAGGAGGTTTTTCGTTTATCAATTTTTGCACCCTATGACTGGTGGTTCAACTACTGGCATAACTCGGGGGTGGGAGAATTATTCCCCTTTGAATAACGTATAATTTCTAAGGTCAGTAGGGAAAACCGATGGGTTTGGAAAGGCCGCCATCCATCAGATGGGACATTAAGCCGTGATTTGTGTAAGGAGAGAGATATCCTGTGCACGTTAAAGAATACACTGGATGCCTTGACGGGAGGCTACCATCTCCCAATAGCTGTTCCAGTGGGTCCCCCTCCCAACTTTCTCTGAGCCTTCGGGGCGGGGGTGGCTCAGTCGGTAGCGCGTCAGGCTCGTAATCTGTACCCAGGTTCGAGTCCCCACTGAGTCAGCGTTGAGATTTATCTCCGCAAAATTACCCACCTTGCCCACAGTCAGTAGGGGACACCGATGGGCTTGGAAAGGCCGCCATCCATCGGATTGGACGTTAAGCCGTGGCCCTGTGTGTAGGAGAGAGCCATACCCTGCGCACGTTAAAGAACACGCTGGATGGCCTTGACGGGAGACTACCATCTGTCTCCTAACAGCTGTTCCAGTGGGTCCCCTCCCCCAACCTTCTCTGAGCCTTCGGGGTCCTTGTGACCTGGCCATTTAGCCCATTGTGTGCAAAAAAGTGCCGCTCAGAGGTAAAACAACCACCCAACTCATAGTTTCTAACAAGCTGAGAACTCAAAAAACGACTGCACAAGGTTGAGTTTTAATGCACGAAGACCGAAACTGTGTAAATATTGCCTTTGTTATAGATAGGTTTGCAGAGATAAATCTCGAAACTGTGGCACAGGTGTCGAATGAAAGCTTGTGACGCGGGAATGTTATAGGCTATAAAAGAATGATCCCACATGCTTTCTTCTCCCCTAAAGGGAAATATGAAAGTCTCTATCAAAGAACGTATAAGGAAAAGAAGTTCAGCTTTGACAAAGCGTAAGTGGCGACCTCAAGTGGTGTTTCGATTCGTATCGTGCATTTTTTTAAGCTGGGAAGCAAACAATAAGGGGCAAAGGAATTATGCATCAAAAAATTTGTTTTAAAAAAGGAAAAAAAGTAACTGCACTTTGTATTTAAAAAAAAATATCATGATTTTAATAAAGGTTTATTTTCTCCATTTGAATTATTTTTCGTTGAACCAACAATTATAAATTGAACGGACAGAGAAGATTTGAAATTAGCCTGAAGTTAATTTATAGAATAAATTATTACAATTAGAAGCTTTCTTGGTTGCATGGAAACAGAATTGATATTAATATACTCTGCAAGGATATCAATGGGAAATTATTACATAGGAAAAGCGAAGAGAATGGAAGTTGACAGTAACATGTAATTACAAAAGCGTTCGTCCCCTGTAATGCTCGTTTCACCTCTACGCCAAATGCACGATACTCGATTTTACATTAATCTACGGAAGCTTAACTTCTCCCTCTATATTCTTTGCCTCTATCATCGGAACGCGAGGGCCTACAGTTACGTGTCAAATGAAAACTCGTATAATGACTCGTAAATTATTTCGAATTTTCACATGACAAAATGGGGGGACGGATTTTGGTGGGGGTCGACTGTAACAGGTCATCTCAAATTAAAGCTTGTGACGTCTCTAATGTCATGGGCTACCCCAAACCTGAATCAAAAAGGATAGTAAGTACTCGATGTTTATGAGTCGTCAAAGTTTTTGAAGGTAGGTGTTTTTAGTGATGACAAAAAAAATACAAATTAAAAATACCTATCTTCCTGTAGGGTCCTAAAAATTGTCAAGTAAATCTAAAGCATATCGGTGGTGCAATTGGTCACCAAGTTCGTATTTGCTTTGAAGGAAGATAGGGCGCCGATTTACCTATTCGGCAAGATTTCCGGCGCCGAGGGGCATAAAATAAATACCCCCTCAAGCAGCTGCTTGCCACAGAGGTCTGACAGGAGGCTGTCAGTTTATATGCCAGAGTAGAAGGTCTTAGAGGATGGCAGGACCTCAGCAGAAAAACAACACGAACATCCATGCCTTATCCTGGACTCTAACCTGGGTCCCTTAGATCAGTAGCCAAGCGTGCTAACCACTCGGCCATGGGACGGCCCGAGGGGCATATAGCAAAAGAATAAAATTTTCATTTTTCCAACTGAGAAAGTAAGACTTATGTTTAAGTCTTTCTCAGTTGGAAAAATGAAAATTTATTCTTCTATCGGAGGAGGAGATTGCATCTCCCCAAATTATCCAATTTTACAATTACCAATCCCAATTGTCACAATTCTCCAACATTTGAACAAGTGGCTTCGAACTTTGCCAACTGCACTAGGTTTGCAAAGTTACCTCGATTTGGCCAACTCCATAATTTTGCAGAACAATAACCCCAATTTTTATATATCACCTGAATTTTACCAAGTTGTTCTGATTTTACCAACTCTCCAAGATTTTGCCAAGTTGTTCCGATTTTACCAACTCCCCAAGATTTTGCGAACTCTCCGAAAATTTCACAAAACCAATTCCAACTTTCGCAACTAACGTATTTTACCAAATGGCTTCGAACTTTGCCAAGTTTAGATTTTACTGACTCCTCTCAATTTTACAAAAAATTCAAAATTTTCAGAATTCACCTGAATTTTACAAGTCACTTCGAATTTTGCCAACTCTGATTAATTCAGCCCCCCCCCCCCCAAATTGATACGCCCCTGCTGACGCCCTATCTTCTTTTAAAGTCAATACGAACTCGGTGACTGATTGCACCATCGATATGCTTTAGGCTTAATATCTACTTTTTAGGGCCCTATAGGAAGATAGGTAAAATATAAATCAAATTAAAAAAAATACCTACATTCCTATTGCTTTTGGCTTTGACATTTGTCGGTTGGTCGGGGCGGAGGTGGCTTAGTCGGTAGCGCGCCAGGCTCGTAATCTGTATTCCCGGGTTCGTGTCCCAGCTGGGTCAGCGTTGAGATTTATCTCCGCAAAATTCCCCACTCTGCCCACGGTCAGTAGGGGACACCGATGGGCTTGGTAAAGGCCATCCATTGGATAGGACAATAAGCCATGGCCCCGTGTGAGGGAGAGCCATACCCTGTACACGTTAAAGAACACGCTGGATGGCCTTGACAGGAGGCTACCATCTGTCTCCCAACAGCTGTTCCAGTTGGTCTCTTCCCCCAACCTTCTCTGAGCCTTCGGGGTCCATGTGACCTGGCCATTTAGCACATGGTGTGCAAAAAAAGTTCCGCTCAGAGTAAAATAACCGAACCCTTGTCGGTTAGTCAGTTTGTGGATTTAACAAATCCCACTATATCTTTCGAACGCGATGAAGAAAGTTAATGACTGATGTGCCAAATTAAAATTTGTGATATTGCGAGTGTCCTAGGCTATATAAAATTGAAACCCCATGCTTCTCCCATATAAAAAAATGGGAAATGTGAAAACCATGTGTGTATGTCCATAAAAAATGGGAAATGTGAAAAACTATTCTTTAGCTCTGTCTTCAAAACACAAATGCCGAAAGTAACAACGATATGTGAAATGAATGCTTCTGACGCGGGGAGTGTCGTAGGCTACGAAAAAGTGACCCTCCCCCCCCCTGTGCTTTCTTCTCCCCTAAAAAAGGGGAAATTATTCCCCTTTGTCTACTGAATGCGAGTGCAGAAAGTAACAAGCTATGCGTCAAATGAAAGCTTGTGATGCAGAGAGTGTCGTAGGTTATAAAAAGTTGACACTTTTATATCGTCAACAATAATACGACTAACAATAATAATCTACGACTATAATATATAAAATATATAATTAGTAAAAGTCGACACTAATTATATATTTTATATATTATAGTCGTAGTTATAAAAAGCTGTACTTGAATGAATGGGGCAGGGGTGGCTCAGTCGGTAGCGTGCCAGGCTCGTAATCTGTAGTTCCCAGGTTCGAGTCCCAGCTGGGTCAGTGTTGAGATTTATCTCCGCAAAATTCCCCGCTCTGCCCACGGTCAGTAGGGGACACCGATGGGCTTGGAAAGGCCGCCGTCTTTCGGATGGGACGTTAAGCTGTGGCTCCGTGTGCTGGAGAGCCATACCCTGTGCACGTTAAAGAACACGCTGGATGGCCTTGACGGGGGAGGCTGCCATCTGTCTCCCAACAGCTGTTCTAGTGGGTCCCCTTCCCCAACCTTCTCTGAGCCTTCGGGGTCCATGTGACCTGGCCATTTAGCCCATGGTGTGCAAAAAAGTGCAGCTCAGAGGTAAAACACCGAAATGAATATTTTGTTGCATTCCTCTGATGCGAGGAATGCCACAATCTATAAAAAAAACTGACTCCCTAAAAAGGGAGTCGGCCCTTATATCTTCTAAACGCAAGTGCCGAAAATAAGCTACGTAGCTAATGAAATCTAAGGCAGGGAGTGTCATAGGCTATAAAAAATTGACCCCCGTGCTTTCCCTCAAAAAAATGCCAAATGTGAAAGTCGTTTCACTATATCTTCCGAAAGTGAGGGCACAGTTACGAGTCAATTGAAGAAATATCCTTGGTAAGATTGCTGGCACCCTTTGAAGCGAATGCGAACTGATTGCACCATCGATATGCTTTAGGTTTTCTATTTTTTTAGGGCCCTATAGGAAGACAGGTATTTTTAATATTTTTTTAATTTGTATATTTTTTACTGGCTGGTGTTTGTCCTGTTGGAGAACAGGGCCAGATTAAGTGGTATGTCAGTGTATGGGATCACGGTAGACCCTTTCGGGCCTACTACTTCTAGATGGCACAACCAATGTCTTTTTGGCTGTTTACACAACGCTATTTTAGAAATCGAAGGCTACTTGCAAAGTTGGAAGAAAACGTTCAAGAAATATTCTTTCATTATTAAAAACTACCTGAACTACAATCGGCGTTGCCCCGGTCTCACTTTTTGTCCGTATATTCCAATTTTCACTGAGCTAAAGGTAGTTTTATGAGCATTCCCTCCCCTACTCCTCAGCACAGATTCACACATATTGCCCTGCAATACTGATATCAGCACATGCTCATAGCGAATGATCCAAATATTCTATGTGGGTTCATATAAGAGTTGGGTTGAGTTGTTTTACCACTGAGCGGCACTTTTTGCACACCATGGGCTAAATGGCCAGGTCACATGGACCCCGAAGGCTCAGAGAAGGGGACCCACTGGAACAGCTGTTGGGAGACAAATGATAGCTTCCAGTCAAGGCCATCCAGCATGTTCTAACGTGAACAGGGTATGGCTCTCTCCCGCACACGGGGCCACGACTTAACGTCCCACGGACGACGGCCTTTCCAAGCCCATCGGTGTCCCCTACTGACCTTGTGCAGGGCGGGGAATTTTGCGGAGATAAATCTCAACGCTGACCCAGCTGGGACTCGAACCTGGGAACTACAGATTACGAGTCTGGCGCGCTACCGACTGAGCCACCCCCGCCTCCTTCATATAAGAACCCACATAGAATATTCAAAATGTATTCATTGTGATAGATTAAAAGAATATGGCCAAGTTCATAGTATTACTAATCGCACGATAATGCAATTACATTGAACGGATTCATTTCATATACCAACTTCCTCATTGTGTATTGCGAACCATTGCTTTATTACGTCTATGGAATCGGAACAGACCATGCCTAGACATGCCATGAATATGTTATCTACCAAGTGCCAATAACGACGCTGATAACTATAGGAGGATGTCTTATCTCCTATACGAGTGTGGTATCTTTATGTAGTTATTATGCTCTATGAAAGTGACAATGGATTTGGCAGCGATGACCGTTTACCGTAGGAATAGCATGGTAAATACCAATGGCCTAGAAGAAATAGACTGTTCATACGGTGGCCATTGCAAGAAATATGAATGGCTTGAAAGAGAATTTTGTTTCGTGGGGTCCTATTCGTGTTAATTGCATGTAGCCATTTTTGACACAACTCTTCATTTCGTAACAGAAAGCTAAATTGACGAACAAAATGAAAAAATACTCCCTCAAGCAGCTGCTTGCCACTGATGTCTGACAGGAACCTGCCAGTTTTTATGTCATAGTAGGTCTGTGAGGATGGCAGGATCTCAGCAGAAACACAACACACACACCCATCCATGCCTTACCTGGGGCTCGAACCCAGGTCCCTTAGATCAGTGGCGAAGCGTGCTAACCACTTGGCCATAGGACGGCTAGATGAACAAAAACATTGTTTTAAAATAGCAAACTATGATTCTCGTGTTTTGCAAGCAAATTTCAATTGCTCTTTACATACTCAAAACGTAAATCCATTTCCTTTTTTATATCTGTTGGAATATTGAACTGGACATAAACAATTAGGCATTGTCTGAGAGTTTAGTGTTTTATAAATCAAAATGAAACGAGATATTGAGGCGAAAGAAACAAACATTATCCTATGGAGCCATGTATGGAGCTGATCCAAGACTGCCAACGATTTGCCCTAAAGTGTCACGAGTGCTAAATTCCCCTAAGTCACCTACCTATTGGTGATGCTGAAAGCATTTATATAAGTATTCTAGGTCATTGGTAAATACTTTTGCTTGAAGCAAGCATTCCTTTTGGAATTTTGGCTTGAAATCTGATGACAATCTGAAACACTCCATGAAAATTTGAAGCTCTACCACGATTTCCTGATGAGCTTTTATTATTATAGATGTTTCATGATTTGTATCTATCTTGCACTAAATAAAAAGATAATTTAAATTTTCTTATATTACTGTCATTTCTATTTGCATTTGAAGCATATGTTTGGAATTTCAACGTGTTAAATGTGCAGTGGCGCACCCAGGAGGGAGGGGGGGGGGGGCAAGGGGCCCTGGCACCCCCCAAAGAAAAACGGGAAAAAAATGGAAAATTTTCCGAAAAATCTTTTCCTAATTAAAATTCATTTTTTATATTTACGTTGTGTCGTGCCTTCTATTTCTATACTACTTATAAATTAGCGGTCACCTATAGCTCTCCGGAATCACGGCCGCTGTAAACACAAGGTGAACGAATCGAGCGCTACTACGTATGCCTTACCCCCCCCCCCCCCCAGATTAAATCCGGAGTGCGCCACTGTAAATGTGTGTCCTATGTATCTTAAATACGTTGGTTTCTTGATCTGGCTTTGTTGGAGAATTGTCTCACCGCTATAATAGATTCTCTATTATTATTTCTGACTCGGTGATTAGATAATAGAACCAGTCTATCCACAAAAACAGTCGATAGGTTCTATAGCACCCACTATCAGTCAGGGCTAATACATAACAACATTACTTGTTGAAACAGTAACATGTTCTCCAACTACTAACAGACATTATTCTTTGTAGCAATGGGGCAAGGATGGTTCAGTCGGTACCAGGCTAATCTGTCGTTCCCAGGATCGAATCTCACATGGGCCAGCATTGATATTTATCTCTGAAAACTTCTCACTGTCCTTCGTCAGAAAGGGGACAGCGATAAGCTTGGAAAGGCCGTCATCCGTCAGATGGGACATTAGGCAATGGCTCCGTGCACTTCAAAGAACGCGGGATGGCTCGAATGGGAGGCTTCCATGAATCCCAACAGCAGTAGAGCGTCTCTCCTTTCCCACATCTTCTCTGATCCCTTGTGACAGAGTCATTTAGCCCATTATGGGAAAGCCAGAGCACTATACTGCAAACTATTCCCTCTGCTTATTGGAAAATCTCATATCGCAACATCACATAAAGTGCTAATTTATAATCAGGTAATCAAACCTATCCTTCTCTATGCTACCCCCATCTGGGGTGCATGTTCGAATAAAAATCTTGCAAATTTCCAAACTCTACAAAATAAAATCCTACGATCTGCTGTAGCAGTTCCCTGGTTTGAGGAATACTATCATTCATCGAGATCTAAATCGTGAAACAATTCTCCAATCCATCAAAATGGCCAAGAACTATTTTGCAACTATCGCAGAACATCCTAATCAACTTATTAGAGATTTACTTAATTATGATGTGTACCCCTCCCACAAATTCAAACGACCAAAATCTATACTTGATAATCAAGATTAAGCAAGGGATCGAAGCCAGATGGCGCCACTTGTACTGGCCCCATTTGGAGTCGAACCTTAACTTATTCCTTACCTTTCTCTTACTTCTCCAATTCCCACTCTTCCCCCCCCCCCCAACATTTCCTTCCCACTCTTTTCAACTCATATTACGGTTATACCGTCATTTATTCACGCATATATATTAAAGAAAATCAAGGAATAAATTAACTTCCTAAATCTCCCATGGCTTTTACAAAAACTAAAGATTGACATTAAGTTTTCTGCTTATAATGTTCTCAATTTAAAGTAATGAAGGAAAAATAATATTCAGAAAATTCTATTTGCAGTTTAATGAGTTTCAGTTGATCATTTCATCCAGAAACTGGTGGTATATGTTCCTACAGAAAATTATAAATTTCAAACCCCCACTAAGTACATGTATAACAGAAGCAATGAAATGGATTGGAAAGAAAATCTTATCATATACTGTCACATACTGCATCCAGTACTGAATAGCTGTCCAAACAAAAGCATCCACCACAAGTATTTGATACATTGATAAAAATATTTAAAGACAACCAAAAATATAATTTATCTTCAGGGGTTCAGCCATAAGTGTATAGTGGGAAGTGAAAATGTTGTGGAATTGGCAAAAGATCACTCAAAAGTAACACTAAACAAAAAATTAAGAAAAAACCTACTGACAAGTGCAGGTAGAGATTCCCTTTGATCATAGATTTAGCCACAAAAGACATGTTAAATCAGTAAAATAAAAATGAAATAAATCTAGTAGACCCTGTACAGTAGCAGAATACAGTTAAAGGAACTGAAAATAGCTATTGCAGCTTGCATGCAATAAAATTTCCACTAAAATATTGCAAAATATTTGACAATAAAGTTAACCAGTTTTTGTCTAAAAAACAATGGTTGAAATAATAGCACACCATTCCAAAGGGTTTTCCACCATTGTACTTATTGGGCTATAATTATCTGAAGGTGGCTCTATGATGTTGTGGAGACTTTTCCATTACAGTGTATCATTACTTTCCAAAAGGCTTCATGCTAACTGACGAAAATGACAACCAGCTTTTTTTACCTCCCTCCAAATTTGAAATTTCTTAACCTTCTTTTTAACATTAGGTACTTTAAGGTACTTGCAGACTAACCAAGTACACGAGCAGATGGACAATCCAAAGACTCGTGTAATATGAAAAATCAAAAAGCATGCTTTATAGAAGATCAATGTTCAATTACTGGCTCAAAGCCTGTGGAAATTGTTTTCCAGATATTAAAGATGAATGAAGATTAATAATTTCTTTATTTAATTATCTTTATTTAACAATTTAAAATAAATTATCTGCATTGGGTGAAATTAAGACATTGGATTCAGGACTCAGTCGTCCCGTGGTCGAGTGGTTAGCACGCTTGGCTACTGATCTACGGGACCTGGGTTCGAGCCCCGGGTAAGGCATGGATGGATGTATGTGTCGTTTTTCTGCTGAGGTCATGCCATCCTCTCAGACCTTCTACTATGGCATATAAACTGCCAGGCTCCTGTCAGACCTCTGTGGCAAGCAGCTGCTTGAGCGGGTATTTATTTTATTCAGGACTCAATAAAACATTTACTTAAAAATAACCACTGATAAATAATTTGTAACATGATTGAGATTACCAAACAGAAATTTTGGAATTATATTAAATCTCATAAGAGTAATTTTTAAGGTGTGAAATTAGACAATCAGCATTTTGACTTTAACACAATATCAAATTGTATAAAAATCTGAATATAATTTTTCTCAAAGTGAAAGTAACATACAGAAATTAATCCACAGTACCTCATTGATTTGCTAACATTTAATCACTATCAAACTCCTTAAGTATTATGATGATAATGAGTATAGTGGAAAAATTACCTTGAGTCAGGTGAGATCCAAACACGTAACCACCAGATATAGGATTACTCAATGCCAGTGTTATAAAAGGAGGACAGAAGAGCTAGAAATGGAGGACATGCTTTCTTGGTGAAATAAAATAAGTTTTTTCGTACTAAGTTTTTTGCCAAGTACTAACTAACAGTTGAGTCAAAAAAAGAAACGATACTCATTAAATATACTATAAAATATATGGTGCGGTGATTTTTATTCCTATTTCATAAGCAATCAAAGGTTATTTCTCTTAAAGTGTCATAATGATTAGTAACTATGCACTGTCATAAAAGGTAAACTTTCTGTTACTTCAAACTCTGACTGAGGTAGTGGTCAGCAATGATTTCAGTTTTGGCAGGGCATTCTCTTGTATGAGAAGGCTCCTATAAACTAGAAGTAGTTCCTTAATTACTGCAGTCTTTTATGTTGCAAAAAAAGAAAACCTGCTATCATCTTTCACAGTTCCATCTATACTTGGTGGAAGTAAAAGTTTTTTCAGTTTTCTAACGCTCATACTTCTTCAATCTGACATGTATATTGTACATATTGAGATTAGAGAAAATAGTAACTTTTACAATGTCAGTAGAGTTAATTTAGCATTCATGATTTGCATTTACAATAAATTATTTCATGGTTAACAATAAATATTATTATAGTCATTAGTTCAAGAAATTTAGAAAAGTACAAAAAATGAGTGCTTTAATTTTAGTTTGAAACATGTTATGAATTTACACAAAAAGGAGGACATTTCGTGCATTTTCAAAATTCTGAGAGGACATGAGGTGAAAAAGGAGGACTGTCCTTCTTTTGTGGAACATATGGTAACCCTAAACAGGAGGTCATGAGTTTCTTATCCCACCTGATTCGAATTTTTTTTCTTCTGCACCAATTGTCATCATGGTATTTACACAGCTAAATAGCAATGAAATGCTTAGTAAAAGTGTAGCATAAATGCTACCTTGAACAGTTGGTTTAACAAAAATTTCAAGTTTCCATTTTTTGTTTATAGCACTTGTTACAATATTATTGTTTTGGGCACAATAATTTTTTTAGAGTGTATTTGTGGATGCTTTAAAAGTAGTTGAACAGTATGTCCATTAACACACTGGTCATATAGCAAACATTCCCTCTCCATCAGTATCTGGATACTTTAGAGATCAGAAAGCTTTCTTCCAGTTTTCATGTCAAACATGCTGGTTTCTCTTTCGACATCAGATGGTGCAAAGTGGAGTTCACACACCTATGTATGCAAAAGAAATAGAGAATATGTACAAAAAACCTCTGATGAATGATAAACATTAAAACAAAAATCCAAATACCAGGAATACTGTTCACCATACAGTAAAAAAATTTATTCAGAATTGAAGACTTTTTTCCTTCGAAAGTAAAAGCTATAATTGGTATTCAAAACACTTCTATAATCAGTGTATTTTCTAAGATTTCAATAAATATCCATGGTTGAAAGAATGAATTCTCCCAAGGAATGCACCTAGTTATTCTACCAGTAAGCTAGTTTTTCTCAATATTTCTAGCATTTCTTTTAGCATATATAGTTCACCTTGAAAGCTAATGCTAACCATCTAATAGCATTCCACTGCTAGTACTAACCATAAAGTGCTTTTGGTAATGCCACTATAAGGTGATAATGTAAAATAAAATGCGAAAAATCATATGAGCTGAAAATCATTTAAAACAACACTCTTATGAATGGAAGTTTAAAGGTTTGAAATATTCCAGTCCAGGAATTGAGCGGGATTGATTGGTCAGGAAGTTTACTGTTGTCGACAGTTTCTACAATAAACTTTTACCATTACATATCAGTAAAATCAAAATACCTCAAATTTTTATGATAATTTTTTTGACTCCTTCAGTTGTAAAATCCAAAAAAGTGGTCAGTACAGAGGTTAAACTTTGAAGTTAACTTGAAAACAATATTTTATGCATTTATGGTGTTTAATATATTTATATTCGCATAACAGATGAAATGACAGATATCCCCTCAAATATTCTCTAATATGATTATAGAATATATTTCTAACAAAATTAAAACAAAAGCTGCAGCCACGTGCAAAAAAGATATGGCAGTAGATTGTTATACTTTTATTATAATACACCTGACTTATCTCATTTTAGAATGAGTGCGATTGGAAATATATGCACTTTTAATTACTCCTTTGAAAGTAAAAAAATTCTTTAACTTTACTATTAAATCCTTTTTCAAAATATCCTTTCATTTATTAATTCATATGTACATTAGCTGTATCCCAACCATTCTTTAATATCCACTACACCTTGACTTGATTTCAGAGATAATAATTATGCAGATTAATTTCTTCATAAAGCCTGTCATACCTTTATTATAATATAGCTGATGTGTGAGGATGGCAACACTTCAGCAGGAAAACAATACATATTCACAAAGCCATCTCTAGTTTTGAACCTAGGTCCAATTTGTATCCAAGTATACCAACAACACCAAAATAATTTCTAATACTTATGCAGAGATTTTGTATTTAAAAGTAGGTTTTCCTATGATCTTGCCTTTGGCTCATACACGTATTTCAAGTTTAACGTTATCATCATATTAGCTTATACGAGAAATAATAATTAAACTCAATGGTATATAAATATAGTGATATAACATTAGACTCTGAAACTCTCCCAACAAAAGTATCAATTTCTTAACCTACTGCTGTAATCTATTAAATAAAAAGTCTGGTCACTGTGAGGGGCGGGGGTGGCTCAGTCGATAGCGCGCCAGGCTCGTAATCTGTAGTTCCCAGGTTCGAGTCCCAGCTGGGTCAGAGTTGAGATTTATCTCCGCAAAATTCCCCGCCCTGCCCACGGTCAGTAGGGGACACCGATGGGCTTGGAAAGGCCGCCGTCCGTCGGATGGGACGTTAAGCCGTGGCCCCATGTACGAGAGAGACACCCTGTGCACGTTAAAGAACACGCTGGATGGCCTTGATGGGAGGCTACCATCTGTCTCCCAACAGCTGTTCCAGTGGGTTCCCTCCCCCAACCTTCTCTGAGCCTTTGGGGTCCATGTGACCTGGCCATTTAGCCCATGGTGTGCAAAGAAAGTGCCGCTCAGAGGTAAAACAACCCAACGTTAAAGAACACGCTGGATGGCCTTGACGGGAGGCAACCATCTGTCTCCCAACAACTGTTCCAGTGGGTCCCCTCCCCCAACCTTCTCTGAGCCTTCGGGGTCCTGGTGACCTGGCCATTTAGCCCATGGTGTGCAAAAAAGTGCCACTCAGAGGTAAAACAACACAACCCAACCTGGTCACTGTGAAATATTCTTTTCTATTTAAGCATTTTAACATATGTAAATTCGACATTTAAACTTTTACCTAATAAAAATAACGTCAAATTAATCCATACAAGATCAATGATATTATATATGTATATTACAAGCGTAACATACAATAATTAAAACGATAATTTTCACTTTAGAAGTTCATAAATATGACAACAGAGATTAATACAGAATAAATTTCTCCTTACATTGGATAGTTTTGTCTTGGTATGGAACGAATCCATTTCTGTCGCAAATCGATATCTTCTGGAAATTTAAAAACTGAGAATATTTGTTCCCCATCGTAATTGCTCCTGCACTGAGGAACGCAGCAGCGCGATGGCATTTCGCTAGAAGAATTATTGAATCTGTGCACACACGAAATCAAACGCGGCAAACTTCTTGAACACTAATCAGAACATGATGGAGTCGACACTGCTAGAGTAACACGTTCTCCTGTGTTACGGCCTGGGTCGACTAAAATGACGTCATCAGCATCGCTTCAACGACTGGTATGGCCTTCTCCTCTAGGTGGTGTTGGCCAGGCTCCTAATCTGCAGTTCTCAGGTTCTAGTCCCAGCTGGGTCAGCGTTAAGATTAATCTCCGCAAAACTCCCCGCCCTGCCCACGGTCAGTAGGGGACACCGATGGTTTGGAAAGGCCGCCGTCCGTCGGATGGGACGTTAAGCCGTGGTCCCGTATGCGAGAGAGCCATACCCTGTGCACGTTAAAGAACACGCTGGATGGCCTTGACGGGAGCTACCATCTGTCTCCCAACAGCTGGAGGTGGCTCAGTCGGTAGCGCATTAGGCTCGTAATCTACAGTTCCCAGGTTCGAGCCCCAGCTGGGTTAGCGTTGAGATTTTTGTCTCCGCAAAATTCCCTCCCCCCTCCCCACGGTCAGTAGGGGGCACCGATGGTTTGGAAAGGCCACCGTCCGTCGGATGGGACGCTAAGCCGTGGCTCCTTGTATGGGAGGGTTAAACCCTGTGCACATTAAAGAACACGCTGGATGGCCTTGACGGGAGCTACCATCTGTTTCCCAACAGCTGCAGGTGGCTCAGTCGGTAGCGCATTAGGCTCGTAATCTACAGTTCCCAGGTTCGAGCCCCAGCTGGGTTAGCGTTGAGATTTTTGTCTCCCCAAAATTCCCTCCCCCCTCCCCACGGTCAGTAGGGGACACCGATGGTTTGGAAAGGCCGCTGTCCGTCGGATGGGACGCTAAGCCGTGGCTCCTTGTATGGGAGGGCCAAACCCTGTGCACATTAAAGAACACGCTGGATGGCCTTGACGGGAGCTACCATCTGTCTCCCAACAGCTGGAGGTGGCTCAGTCGGTAGCGCATTAGGCTCGTAATCTACAGTTCCCAGGTTCGAGCCCCAGCTGGGTTACCGTTGAGATTTTTGTCTCCGCAAAATTCCCGCCCCCCTCCCCACGGTCAGTAGGGGACACCGATGGTTTGGAAAGGCCACCGTCCGTCGGATGGGACGCTAAGCCGTGGCTCCTTGTATGGGAGGATCAAACCCTGTGCACATTAAAGAACACGCTGGATGGCCTTGACGGGAGCTACCATCTGTCTCCCAACAGCTGCAGGTGGCTCAGTCGGTAGCGCATTAGGCTCGTAATCTACAGTTCCCAGGTTCGAGCCCCAGCTGGGTTAGCGTTGAGATTTTTGTCTCCGCAAAATTCCCGCCCCCCTCCCCACGGTCAGTAGGGGACACCGATGGTTTGGAAAGGCCACCGTCCGTCGGATGGGACGCTAAGCCGTGGCTCCTTGTATGGGAGGATCAAACCCTGTGCACATTAAAGAACACGCTGGATGGCCTTGACGGGAGCTACCATCTGTCTCCCAACAGCTGCAGGTGGCTCAGTCGGTAGCGCATTAGGTTCGTAATCTACAGTTCCCAGGTTCGAGCCCCAGCTGGGTTACCGTTGAGATTTTTGTCTCCGCAAAATTCCCGCCCCCCTCCCCACGGTCAGTAGGGGACACCGATGGTTTGGAAAGGCCACCGTCCGTCGGATGGGACGCTAAGCCGTGGCTCCTTGTATGGGAGGATCAAACCCTGTGCACATTAAAGAACACGCTGGATGGCCTTGACGGGAGCTACCATCTGTCTCCCAACAGCTGCAGGTGGCTCAGTCGGTAGCGCATTAGGCTCGTAATCTACAGTTCCCAGGTTCGAGCCCCAGCTGGGTTAGCGTTGAGATTTTTGTCTCCGCAAAATTCCCTCCCCCCTCCCCACGGTCAGTAGGGGACACCGATGGTTTGGAAAGGCCACCGTCCGTCGGATGGGACGCTAAGCCGTGGCTCCTTGTATGGGAGGATCAAACCCTGTGCACATTAAAGAACACGCTGGATGGCCTTGACGGGAGCTACCATCTGTCTCCCAACAGCTGCAGGTGGCTCAGTCGGTAGCGCATTAGGCTCGTAATCTACAGTTCCCAGGTTCGAGCCCCAGCTGGGTTAGCGTTGAGATTTTTGTCTCCGCAAAATTCCCTCCCCCTGCCCACGGTCAGTAGGGGACACCGATGGTTTGGAAAGGCTGCTGTCCGTCGGATGGGACGCTAAGCCGTGGCTCCTTGTATGGGAGGACCAAACTCTGTGCACATTAAAGAACACGCTGGATGGCCTTGACGGGAGCTACCATCTGTCTCCCAACAGCTGCAGGTGGCTCAGTCGGTAGCGCATTAGGCTCGTAATCTACAGTCCCCAGGTTCGAGCCCCAGCTGGGTTAGCGTTGAGATTTTTGTCTCCGCAAAATTCCCTCCCCCCTCCCCACGGTCAGTAGGAGACACCGATGGTTTGGAAAGGCCGCTGTCCGTCGGATGGGACGCTAAGCCGTGGCTCCTTGTATGGGAGGGCCAAACCCTGTGCACGTTAAAGAACACGCTGGATGGCCTTGACGGGAGGCTACCATCTGTCTCCCAACAGCTGTTCCAGTGGGTCCCCTCCCCCAACCTTCTCTGGGCCTACGGGGTCCTTGTGATCTGTCCATTTAGCCCATTGTGTGCAAAAAAAGTGCCACTCAGAGGCAAAACAACCCAACAACTGGAGTTTTTCTTCTTCTATGTGTCTACCAGTTGTTTTTTATTAACCTCTGAATGGCACTTCCTTTGATACAATGGGCTAAATCGCCAGTTCACAAGGGCTGATAGGTTAGGGGAGGCGACACACTGGACAGGTGGTAAGCCTTCCATCAAGGCTATTCAGCATGTTCTTTAACATGCACAGGTTATGGGGCCAATGGCTTAATATCTCATTCTACAGATGGTGTCTTTTCCAAACCCATCGGTGTCCCCTATTGACAGATAAGATCCCAGATGGGATTCAAACATGGGAACAGCAGATTATGAATCTGGCGTTCTACCGACTGAGCCACCCCTGCCACTGTGTCAGCAAGAGTTTTATTGGATTTTCACATGACAATACAGCTCTATTTAAGTTGAGACAGTATTTGTGGACTGTATTTTAACAGTGTTATATATATATAAATATATAATGCTTGCTTTTTCTGGCTATAATTGCTAGCTAGAGATTTTCGAAAAGAAATATAATATATGTTGATATATATGAGCACATAATACATTTCTATAATTATAAAGAAGAAAAATAGTTGTTTGTGGATTCAATATTATCTGTTGCATATTGGTATCCAGTTCCCAGGTTTGAATTCCCTAGTCAAGTCACTCCAAAAACATTATGTCATTTGGCAATTTTTGTACCTTGAACTTAATATGCCATTTACAATAATCTATTAATTTTGACTTCGCAAACAGCAATCTTCTCTGTCTTATATTTATTACCTGAGCCTATGCAGTAAATAAATTACGCATGATTAACTAATGTGTTCTCCCATTGTTATGCTTCAGGCTCATACATGTATTTGAAAGATGTAAAATTCATATTCTCTTTAATTCATTTTCTCCTATTTACCTGAAAAATTTAACCCGTTTAAATACACCTCTGGTTTTCTGATTTTGCTCATAATTCTAAACACTATAATATTATGCCTCCCGTGGCCGAGTGGTTAGCGCGCTTGGCTACTGATCTACGGGACCTGGGTTCGAGCCCCGGGTAAGGCATGGATGTTCGTGTTGTTTTTCTGCTGAGGTCCTGCCATCCTCTCAGACCTTCTACTATGGCATATAAACTGACAGGCTCCTCTCAGACCTCTGTGGCAAGCAGCTGCTTGAGGGGGTATTTTTTTTTATTTTATAATATTATGCCTTTAATTTTTTTAAGGAAACGACTGATTTTTTAAGAATTATCACAAATTAGATTAAATGGAGTATGAAGAAAAAAAAAATATAGGTTTCTTGTGAATTTCAGCTAGTTTTAGATTAACTATCAAATTTAAATTCGCTTATATAAAAGAAAGTCTAAACAAAAAAGTGGAAAAAGAATACAACCATTATTTATTCTACACAAGGAATTTTTCATGTGATTTAATATCGATACGAAAAAATTAAAGCGAAATAAAATTGCAAAAACGAGATGCAAGGTTCTGTGCGAACGAATCGAGTGGCATTTGCAGCTACCGGAGTAAGTTGATCACGTGACGGTTGGTTGGGTTGTTTTACTTCTGAGCGGCACTTTTTTGCACACCATGGGCTAAATGGCCAGGTCACATGGACCCCGAAGGCTCAGAGAAGGTTGGGGGAGGGGACCCACTGGAACAGCTGTTGGGAGCCAGATGGTAGCCTCTCGTCAAGGTCATCCAACGTGTTCTTTAACGTGCAAAGGGTATGGCTCTTCCGCACACGGTGCCACGGCTTAACGTCCCATCCGACGGACGGCGGCCTTTCCTAGCCCATCGGTGTCCCCTACTGACCGTGGGCAGGGCGGGGAATTTTGCGGAGATAAATCGCAACGCTGACCCAGCTGGGACTCGTACCTGGGAACTACAGATTACGAGCCTGGCGCGCTACCGATTGAGCCCGCCCCTACGTGACGGTTGAGGATCGCCTCAGTGTCGTGGCCTGTCTTTCTCGTCGGCCTCGGATTCGTTTAGATGACGTCATATTGCAGTTTTTGATATTGGTCGGTCTGATGAGTTTCGCTTTCGGTTAGTTACTTGGTTCACATTCAGTCGCATTAAGGTGATTTTAATATTTCTCTTTCTTTTACCTCTTTCTTTTGAAAGGTGAGCTATTTTTATTGATTTCGTTTATTATTTAATAAATAAATAAATAAATGTTTTCCTTTTTTAGCCGTCCCGTATCCGTGTGGTTAGCGCGCTTGTCTGCTGATCAAAGGGTTCGAGCCCCGGATTAAGGCATAGGTGTTCGAGTTCCGAATAAGGTTATAGGTGTATGTGCGTTTTTCTGCTGAGGTCCTGCCATCCTCTCAGACCCCCTACTATGGCATATAAACTGACAGGCTCCTGTCAGACATCTGTGGCAAGCAGCTGCTTGAGGGGGAATTTATTTATATTTAATTATTTTTTCTTTATTTAATCATATAGCACAGCCATTTATTATGTGTTTAGTGGATATTAATTCGGGCCAAATTTTTTAGCCCTAACTCATGTCTGCTATGGTTATAGCCGATTTGAGGGGCGGGGATGGCTCAGTCAGTAGCGCGTCAGGCAGTTCCCAGGTTTGAGTCCCAAACGAGTCGGGGTTGAGATTTATCTCCTCAAATCTCCCCACCCTGCCCTCGGTCAGTAGGGGACATTGATGGTCTTGGAAAGGCGCCGTCCATCGAATGGGACGTTAAGCTGTGTCTCCCTATGAGGAAGAGCTATTCCCTGTGTATGTTAAAGGACAAGCTGGATGACCTTGATGTGAGGCTACCATCTGTCTCCCAACAGCTGTTCCAGTGGGTCCCCTCCCCCAACCTTCTCTGAGCCTTCGGGGTCCATGTGGCCTGGCCATTTAGCCCATGGTGTGCAAAAACGTGCCGCTCAGAGGTAAATCAACCCAACCCAGCCTAAGAGGTCAAATCACTGTTTCCAATGAAAACATCATAGCGTTCACATTCCACCACCAAATTTCAAAATTTCTAACTTAAATGCATCATTTTCAAAATTTGTTTAAAATTTTGGAAATTGAAAATTTTTCTACTGTTAGATAGTGCAATTACAGTTTTTGGAAGATTCAAAAAGTGTGAATCATAATATTTTTTTCAATTCCTATCTAACCCGAAAAGAATTTTTCATTTATCTCTAAAAACAAACAATTATCTGCTAAAACTAAAAATATGTGTTTCCCCACCCCCTCTGGGTCTAAAGGGTCGACTCATTGTTGGCAATGAAAAATTCGTGACCTTCACATTGCATCACCAAAATTTCAAATTTCTAGCATAATTAAATCGTTTGCAATATTCGTTGATATTTTGCAATTTTTAACTTTTTCCACCGCTAGAGGACGTAATTATAGCTTTAGAGAGATTCGGAAAGTGCATATCCGTAATATTTCATGAACAAAAAGAATTTTTGATTTATCTCTGTAAACGTAAAAGTTCGATGTCCACAGACGCACAGGCAGACAGGAGTCAAAGTGCAACTATTATCTCTTATTCTTTGAAAGCGAGATAAAAAATTAGTGGTAGTTTTTAAGAGACGAAATGAGAGAAATATGAAATTTTGGCGGTGGAATGTGAACGTCATGAAATATCGATGTGAAGCAATGAAAATGATAATTAGAAAACTCTTCGTTTGATTTGTACTAAACAAATATTGTTTTTCGCATTTTTCAAATACTTAATACTTTTAATATATATATCTTTACAGATCACTGAAATGATGAAATTACAGAACTGTTACCGAGTTTTACAAATAAAAAGTATCGGTTGTTGGGTTGTTTTACCTCTGAGCGGCACTTTTTTGCACACCATGGGCTAAATGGCCAGGTCACATGGACCCCGAAGGCTCAGAGAAGGTTGGGGGAGGGGACCCACTGGAACAGCTGTTGGGAGACAGATGGTAGCCTCCCGTCAAGGCCACCCAGCGTGTTCTTTAACGTTGGGTTGTTTTACCTCTGAGCGGCACTTTTTTGCACACCATGGGCTAAATGGCCAGGTCACATGGACCCCGAAGGCTCAGAGAAGGTTGGGGGAGGGGACCCACTGGAACAGCTGTTGGGAGACAGATGGTAGCCTCCCGTCAAGGCCACCCAGCGTGTTCTTTAACGTTGGGTTGTTTTACCTCTGAGCGGCACTTTTTTGCACACCATGGGCTAAATGGCCAGGTCACATGGACCCCGAAGGCTCAGAGAAGGTTGGAGGAGGGGACCCACTGGAACAGCTGTTGGGAGACAGATGGTAGCCTCCCGTCAAGGCCACCCAGCGTGTTCTTTAACGTTGGGTTGTTTTACCTCTGAGCGGCACTTTTTTCCACACCATAGGCTAAATGGCCAGGTCACATGGACCCCGAAGGCTCAGAGAAGGTTGGGGGAGGGGACCCACTGGAACAGCTGTTGGGAGAGAGATGGTAGCCTCCCGTCAATGCCATCCAGCGTGTTCTTCAACGTGCACAGGGTATGGCTCTCCCGCACACGGGGCCACGGCTTAACGTCCCATCCGACGGACGGCGGCCTTTCCAAGCCCATCGGTATCCCCTACTGACCGTGGGCAGGGCGGGGAATTTTTGCGGAGGTAAATCTCAACGCTGACCCAGCTGGGACTCGAACCTGGGAACTACAAATTACGAGCCTGGCGCGCTACCGACTGAGCACCCCCGCCCCAATAAAAAGTATAGAATATAGATTTGAAAAACTAGTGGTAGCTTTTAAGAGATATTCCATTGACAGCATAATCTACCCACTTTTCTCAGAGAGTTATCGGAAATGCAACTTCTTAGATTTAAGAATTAAAAGACGAATACTTTTATGTTGTATAATTAATAATGAAATACTATTTGCATTTTTCCCAACATCTGCTGGCTGAAATTAAAAAAAATACTGTTTTTTGTTTCATTGGTACTAATGAAATATTATAATTCGCATTTTTAAACTACCTAGTAGTTTTTTAATATATCTATTTTATATACTTTTAAGGAATGAAACAGTAGGTAAAGGGAAAATTTAATTCTCTTTTAAAACGAGATTCTCATATGCGTCCTTCTAGTTCAAATTTCTATTCTATACATATTGTTTCTAAAATTCGATAACAGCTCTGCGGTTTCAGCGATCTGTAAAGATATATATATATTAAAAAAAACTACTAAGTAGTTTAAAAATGCGAATTATAATATTTCATTAGCACCAATCAAACAAAAAAGTTTTCTTCTTATCATTTCCATTGCTTCCAATCGAAACTTCATGACGTTTCCCATTCCACCATCAAAATTTCATATTTCTATTATTAATACATAGTTGCAATATTCGGTAGAAATTTTGGTGTGAATCATGATATTTTATCAATTCGTATCTAACCTTAAAAATATTTTTTCATTTATCTCTAAATACAAACAAGTATGTTCTAAAACAAAAAGTTGTCTTTCTCCACCCCACCCCACCCCCCTGGGTCTAAGAGGTCAATTCATTGTTTCTAACGGAAACATCATGGCGTCCACATTCCACCACCAAAATTTAAAATTTCTAGCTTAAATACGTTTGCAATATTTGTTTCAAATTTTAGATTTTGGAAATTTTTCTACTTCAGTTACGATTGTACGTTATATTCAGTATAGGATTATATAGTATACTTTATACTTCAGTACGATTATAGCTTTCGGGAGATTTTAAAAATGTGAATCATAATATTTTATTAATTCCTATCTAACCCAAAAAATTTTTCACTTTTCTCAAAAAACTAACAATTTTCTTCTACTTCTAAAACTAAAAAGATGTGTTTTTCATCCCTTATACGGCTAAGGGGTCAACTCACTTTTGGCAATGGAAACTTCGTGAAGTTTCACGTTCCACCACAAAAATTTCAAATTTCTAGCATAAATACATCGTTTGCAATCTTCGTTCGAAATTTTTGAATTTTCAGAAATTTTCACCGCTAGAGGGCGTAATTATAGATTTATAGGATTGGGAAAGTGCATAACGGAATAATTTATAAATGCCTATCTAACACGAAAATAATTTTTAATTTATCTCTGTAAACAAAAAAAAGTTAAAAAAATGTTCGATGTCTGCAGACGGACAGAGAAACGACAAAGCGAAACTGCACACACTGGCCACCGAATTAAAAATTTTATAAAAAATACAAAAAAATATAAATACCCCCTCAAGCAGCTGCTTGCCACAGAGGTCTGACAGGAGCCTGTCAGTTTATATGCCAGAGTAGAAGGCCTGTGAGGATGGCAGGACCTCAGCAGAAAGACGACACACACATCCATGCCTTTCCCGGGGCTCGAACCCAGGTCCCTTACTGCAGATGCTTATTATAGGTGTCAGTCTGACTGGAGCGACGATTTTAAAAACAGCAGAGCTGACTGGTTTCTCAAAAGGTGAGATATTTCGGGTTTTTTAATCAGCGGAAAAATAACCCACATTGCTTGTTTAATATGTAGCGATAACCGTCATTGAAGCGAGTTAGATTTTTTACAACAACGAGATCGGCTTGCCATTGTTCGTCTAAACCTGTGACGTAAACTTTGTTACGGGGGAACTTTCTGTGAACAGGTTTATGTAGCGTGTAGGCGGGTTGCTTTTCTAACCACTCTCGGACGAGTTTGAGTGGGAGTCCCGTATTCAGAGCTAACTTTTTTACACTACCGAATCCTCTTTCAGGGTCGAAATAATGGGATTCCAAAGTTTTGTTTTCTGCCTCACCCAGACGTCGTACCCCACCAGGTTTTGCCATTGATGTAACGAAAGTGTAACACCTGTAACTGTAGGAATGTCTCCTATAAACTGTCTGATGTCCACTCTTAAGTTACACACGCGAATTTTGTATTCACTGTCTAAGGCTTTTGACTCCCCACACTGAATATTTTTACTAGGAGCTACAATTTCTAATACAAGCACTGCTATCGTTAACACTGTTACGATTACACTACCAACACTAGCTAACACCTTTCTCCTATCCATACTAAGACTAAAATGAAACAGGATGAAAAGACAGACACATTATATAGGTATTTAATTTATACATTTAATTTTTTGCCTCGTCGATAATGTAAATTCAGACTCTACAAAATTCAACAGACCTCGTTTCCAGGCCGTTTCCACAAACACTTGTGCTAAGGTATTAATTTCCAAGTCACCAGACCATTCAATGATGGCCGGTATTTTTTCTTCGGATTGTAGTCCATCTAACGGGATCAGACGTATAAGTTCTTGCTGAAAAATATTCACCAGAGCGGGTAAACACAATCGGGGCCGTCGAAAACGTCACAGCAGGAAAGGTCGAACGGATACAGCGTGAGCAGCGCCCTCTGGAAGCAGGAACAATAATTATGCAGATAACGTGATTGTCCAATAAGCGAACAGCTGTTGTAACATGTTCTCAATGCTTGTGACGTCGATCAATCCATCCAAAAAAAGCAGCTGTTTCGGCTAAAGAGCAGTGGACTCCCTCTCCTGTGTGATATCCACACTCGAAATCTTTTGGGAGCTCACAATATTTGGGGCATCCGTTAAGCCACCAAGATTAACGCCACCACAGTGGCTTCTTCAGTACGTGCAAGTTTGTAAGCATATTTCACGATGTTAGGAACGTGATCTAACGACCATATTTTTTCACGAGGCAGAGGACGAAAGGGTAGGCCTAACACATATTTAGATACGTAGTTTACTGTCCTTCTGTCTTTTACGAAGGTTGATAATGCCGAAGATTGAAGCGGTAGACACCGCATTTCCCATTCAGAGTTGCATATCCAAGTTCACGACCATTTACACGGAAACCGTCGAGGTCTAGAACCATACATAGAAATGTTTTGCATGGCTGTACAGGTTCGAGTATCTGGACGTCTTCTCACAGGCAGGGTCTACAGACGTCTCTGCCGTTTACGTCTCAGCGCCTGAACTGACCACCATCTCTGTGGCAGTTCCGGGGGGCCAGGTTTTGGGCGGTTTCATCACCAGAGGTCCTCGTAGTCTTGTAAGCAGTGACCTTTACACATCCGCTAACTGCTAAACACTTGCGAAATACATGTCAACACCGCTTGTGCGCCCCGCTGTGACCTTGCAAAGGGGGTCCCGGTGGAGTGGGACTACACTACTTATATAGTTGCGCTATTTGCGGAACTTCAGTTTCTTAACAACGTAGATGATGTTCGAAAGATGAACTATCTGTGCATCTTTTACTTTTATCATGGTCCGGAGAGTTTCTGCAATGATCAAAAATAAAACTTTGGTTTCAAAACTGTACAGCATAAACTACATTTTATAATTCATATCCTAGAGCAGTGGGTTTCAAACTATACAATGGTGCACCCCTTTTTTATGTATTCACATAAAGGACGGTTTTTTCAGTTCCAGCATCCCTCTAACCAATTTATAGCACCGCACACTTTGGAAACCACACTCCTAGAGAAATAAATATATTCTACATTGCATACACGAGAGTAGTTGGATTTCAAGCTGAGTTCTATGAAAGCGGTTTTTGGGAAAATTTTGCTTTTTTTTTTGCAATTTTTTTTTAAATTTTCCAATACTAACTTAATATTTTTCACAGTAATAATGTTGGGTAAGTCAATCATAAAACTATTCCGGGTAAGTCAGTCATAAAACTATTCCTAAATGAGGAGGCTCTGTCGGTAGCGTGCCAGGCTCGTAATCTGCAGTTCCATGTTCGAGTCCCAGCTGGGTCAGTGTTGAGATTTATCTCCGCAAAATTCTCCGCTCTGCCCACACAGTAGAGAACACCCATGGGCTTGGAAAGGCTGCCGTCCGTCGGATGGGACGTTAAGCCGTGGCCCCGTGGGTGGGAGTTATCCTGTGCACTTTAAAAAACACCCTGGATGGCCTTTATGGGAGGCTACCATCTGTGTCTCAACTTCTGTTCCAAATGGGTCCCCTACCTCAACCTTCTCTGAGCCTTCGGGATCCATGTGACCTTGCCATTTAACCCATGGTGTGCAAAAATGTATCGCTCAGAGGTAAAACAACCCAGATGGGGGGTGGTGATGGCTCAGTCGGTAGCGTTCCATGCTTCTAATCTGTAGTTCCCAGGTTTCAGATTTATCTCTGCAAAACTCCCCGCCCTCGGTCAGTAGGGCACACCAATGGGAGTGGAAAGGTCGCCGTCTGTTGGATTAAACGTTAAAATGTGGCACAGTGTCCCGTGTGCATGTTAAAGACACAAGGTATTGTAAGATCGTGGTGAAATTATCCTCCAATAAGGGCTTCCTACACTAGTCAGCAGGAGTTTGAGATAGCAGAGGCAGTAGTAGTTACTTCTCTGCTATTCCACTTAGGCCTCTTAATACAAAAGATAATTAAAGAAATTGATTAGATTTTACAGATGTTCCGAAAGAAATCAGCAGTCCCAAACGCGTCTCTTCTGATGAATACCTAAAAGGGAAGTAATCTGAGATTCCGATGGCACTAAGCTCCTGAAAGAAAACTAAGTCAGCATTTTAGCGGGAACATTTAAGCAGTGTGTGAGAGACAGTTTCAGGTGCGGTGTAGATAGCCCAGTTAGGGGTCTCTACCTAGGGTGTGAAGTGTAGAATTGCTACAGGATCATTCCAACTCGGACTAACTACTTTGACAGAAGGCTACCATCTGTCTATTGACTCCCTCACTTAACACATACGAAAGGACTTAGATCCGATAGACTCGGTGATCCCATAATAACCGATTGCAGCGCCATCTGCAGAGGGTGAAAACTTGCGTCTATATTCTGCTCTGGTATCGAACCGGGAACCTAAACGGCCACAAAAAGTATCGACTGTTTTAAACACTACTACGCCAATCTTTGAAGGTTGTAACTTTGACTTGGTAGCATGTTCATAATGCTACCAATAATGCTCCATAAAGTTGCACACATTTGCAACGTGGATTCAAAGTAATTAAAATATTTCGATTATATAAGTTTAACAACTCAACTACTATATAACCAATTGTAGGTTCTTTGAAGTTTTCCCCGCCCTTCCCACAGTCAGTAGGGGACACCGATGGGGCTTGGAGAGGCCTCTGCCCATTGGATGGGACGTTAAGCCGTGGTCCCGTGTGTGGTGAGCCATACCCTGTGCAGGTTAAAGAACACACTGGATAGTCTTGACGGGAGGGCTACCATCTGTCTCCCAAACAGCTTGTTCCAGTGGGTCCCCCTCCCCCAATCTTCTCTGTCTTCAGGGTCCTTGTGACCTGGCCATATAGCCCATGGTGTGTAAAACAACCCAATAAAGGTTATGGTAATTATTGATTGTAGTATGGATCAATATGTGTATATTATTTTAAATAGAAATTTGAAAAAGAGTGCCGATAAATTGGGATTAAAGGATGGATTTGTGTTCCAACAAGAAACGATCCTAAACATACTGCTTCGAATACAACAAGCCATGGGTTGTTATGTAATGTACCAAAACGACTTGAAACGCCACCTCAGTCGCAGATTTGAACCCTATAGAACATTTATGGGGAGAGCTGAAGAGATCACTAAATAAAATTTCCATCAAAAATAAAAATCGATTGAAAATGCATCTTCAACCGAGTAGGATAAAATTGGTTCCAGTTTAGCCAAACAACTGGTCAGATCAATGCCTTCTAGACTTAAAGCAGTCATACGTGCAAAAGGACATGCAACAAAATATTTAAAGACATTGTTTTCTCGTGTTTTCGTTTTATATTTTGGCGTTATATGGTAGGTGGCCGAATACTTTTGTGTGACTAGTGCTTTTTGTTTTTTTAAATTCATTATGTTCTAGTATTTTGTGTTGGTTTTATTTTTAATTTTTGTATTACATCAGAGCACAAACACAATGTCACAATTTTTTTTTGGTTTTGACTACATTTAGTACTTCTAAGTATACAAAATTATGAGAAATGTAAGGTGGCCGAATACTGTATATTCATGTAGGCCATCCACAGTGTGTTGAGATATCTGTGTATTGGGCTGCTTACCTGATTCTCTGGTATTTTGGTTCCGTACTGATGAGATATTTGATTTCTCAGTTGCATATTCTGTGAGATGATTTATATCACTACTAGACTAGCTATTCAAGGAAATTGTAATGTACAGCTCCTGTCTTACCTAAAAGTAGGCAGCACACTTTTGTTATCTCCGCAAAATTCCCCGCCCTGCCCACGGTCAGTAGGGGACACCGGTGGGCTTGGAAAGGCCGCCGTCCATAGGATGGGACGTTAAGCCATGGCGGCCCCGTGTGTGGGAGAGCCATACCCTGTGCGCGTTAAAGAACACGCTGGATGGCCTTGATGGGAGTCTACCATCTGTCTCCCAACAGCTGTTCCAGTGGGTCCCCTCCCCAAACCTTCTGAGCCTTCGGGGTCCTTGTGACCTGGCAATTTAGCCCATGGTGTGCAAAAAAAGTGCCGCTCAGAGGTAAAACAACCCAACCCTACTTTTAGGCACATCCTACTAAAATATTTAAAGAAAATTCCTGAAATGTGGACAGGTGAGGATGGCTCATATCTGCAATTTCGAGGTTCGAGTTCCACCTGGGCCACCATTAAGAAATATCTGTTCGAAACTCCCCCACCCTGCTCTCGGTCAATAGGGGGAGGGGGGGGGGGACCACACCGAGAGGCTTGAAAAAGCCGTCCAATTAGTTGGGATGTTTTGCCTCTGAGCCGCATTTTTGTACATAATAGGCTGAATGGTCAGGTTACGAGGACCATGGGAGGAGGGGACCTATTGGACAGCTGTTGGGAGATAACAGCCATCCAGCATATTCTGTAACGTCACATGGTATTGCCCTCCCAATCACAGGGCTAAATGTAAAATATGTAATTATAAAAAATAATGGGCTTCAAATGTCCCATCCGACGGACGGTAGCCTTTCCAAGACAATTGGTGTCTCCTACTGATCGTTGGAGGGGAGTTTTGTAGAGATGAGTTACTTCGACTGGAAACTACAACTTACGGGCATGGCGCGCTACCGATTGGGCCACCCCCCTCCTAAATAGGACACCTTGTGTGGGAGCTTATCTGATTCCTCTCTCCTGAGAATCCCCTTAGCCCTTAGGGGTCCTTTTCACCTGGCCATTTAGCCCAATGTGTGCAAAACAGTGCCACTCAGATGTCAACCATATCTGAAATGTGGACACAATGTGCAAAGATTTTTCACTTACCTATGTACTCCTTCTTTTCTTCCATCTCCACCGTTAGGGCCTTTATCTCGAGGCGATATCCCTCCCGTTCTGCGTGAATGTCACGCTCCACCACACATTCTCGCCGATGTCGTTGGCCTTCAGCTTCCATGAGAGGTTTTTCATCTTTAGGTATTTCCTGCGGATCGCAAAAGCATGAGTCAAGATGAATATAATCTCTTTTTTTTTTATGGCATGGATAAAAATTTAGGCTAGTGATAATTGCTTTAAACACATTATTTCTCGAATGTAGAAAACGTTCAATTTCAGATAATCTGGTAGGGTTATGGTCTTAAGTATGGTATTTCAAAGAAGCATTTTGGTGATATTTGAATCATTTCAGATTTGATATGGCGTAGAAAGCATCGATCACAGACTGGCAATATTTACCTACTACTTGTTCAAATAGGACACACTGAAGAGGTTAGAAATTGGATTGTTTCGTATTTCTGTTGGTTCCAAAACAGTGGAAGACAAACTTGTAGAATGGGGCGGGGGTGGCTCAGTCGGTAGCGCGCCAGGCTCGTAATCTGTAGTTCCCAGGTTCGAGTCCCAGCTGGGTCAGCCTTGAGATTTATCTCCGCAAATTTCCCCGCCATTCCCACGGTCAGTAGGGGACACCGATGGGCTTGGAAAGGCCGCCGTCATTCGGATGGGACGTTAAGCCGTGGCCCCGTGTGCGGGAGAGCCATACCCTGTGCACGTTAAAGAACACGCTGGATGGCCTTGACGGGAGGCTACCATCTGTCTCCCAACAGCTGTTCCAGTGGGTCCCCTCCCCCCAACCTTCTCTGAGCCTTCGGGGTCCATGTGACCTGGCCATTTAGCCCATGGTGTGCAATAAAGTCCCGCTCAGAGGTAAAACAACCCAACATAAATTAGTATAAAGTGCCATTGGATCTGTATCTCGTGACTATTTAGGAAATATGTATTCTACATTGAACTTACCTTGCCCTTCTTTGCACTTCTTGGTACCTCCTTTGTTGTACTTGGTATCATGGAGGTATTAATGGTACATGGAGGTATTAAATGGTGCACACAGCTCTGTCTGTAAATAGTAAAAGAAATTGCATCAGTTGTATATAGTGAGCTAATATATTTCTAGCGAACAAAACCTACATTCCGTGGCCTTTTAATTAGGAACAAGACCAAGTTATTTCGGTAGATCAGTTACTTCTTAAACAAATTGTCTTTATTGAAAGCAATAAAGATCTAGAATCTGTCTATCTATTTTAAACGAGATTTTTTGATAATTAGGGATGCTGAAATATTTAACGAAGTTCCACAGCGACATGGGTGGATAGCAGCGACGGACTTGGAAAGGTTGCCGTCCGTCGGATGAGAGTTTGAGCCATGGCACCATGTGCAGGAGAGCCATACCTTTTGTACATTAAAGAACATACTGAGTGGCCATGATGGGGGAGGCTACCATCTGTCTCATGCATCATGGCTGTCCAGTGAGTCCCCTTCCCCAGGGACGGGGGTGGCTCAGTCGGTAGCACGCCACGCTCATAATCTGTAGTTCCCAGGTTCAAGTCCCAGCTGGGTCAGCGTTGAGATTTATCTCCGTATAACAGACAGTAGGGGATACTGATGGGCTTAGAAAGGCCGCCGACCGTTAGATAGGACGTTAAGCTGTGGCCCTATGTGCGAGAGAGCCATACCCTGTGCACGTTAAAGAACGCGATTGGGTGGCCTTGACGGGAGGCTACCATCTGTCTCCCAACAGCTGTTCCAACGGGTCCCCTCCCCCAACCTTCTCTGAGCCTTCAGAGTCCATGTGACCAGGCCATTTAGCCCATGGTGTGCAAAACAATGCCGCTCAGAGGTTAAACAACCCAACCCCTTTCCCACAACCTTCTTGGGACCGCTCCATTTCGTCTATCATGTGGAAAAAAGTGCCACTCACAGGTAACCCAACAAAGTTCTCCAAAGATTGTTTTCTGATTTTTAAGAAATAACAGCTCTGAAAATTACTACATATTGTCATAACATTGGTCCTTGAATGCACACTCCAAATTATTTTAGACATCAACCTAATATTTCCTAAAATGAATCCTCGGCTCATCATTGCTTCACTATTAAGTATATGTATCATGTATTTCTTCACTATAAAGCTCGGGTGGGATCCCAGAGTTGAGATTTATCTCCGAAAAACTCCCTGCCCTGCCCACGATCAGTAGGGGACACCGATGGGCTTGGAAAGGCAGCCATCCGTCGGATGGGACGTTAAGCCGTGGCCCCGTGTGGGGAGAGCCATACCCTGTGCACGTTGAAGAACACAATGGATAGCCTTGACGGGAGGCTACCATCTGTCTCCCAACCTCTGTTCCAGTGGTTCCCCTCCCCCAACCTTCTCTGAGCCTTCGGGGTTCCTTGTGACCTGGCTATTTAGCCCATGGTGTGCAAAAAAGTGCCGCTCAGAGGTAAAACAACCCAACCCAATGCACTCACATCAGAACGCCGTAGAAGAAACACATTAATAGGCATCTGTGCACGTGTTCACTCGCCTGTTCCGATACTCCTATTAAAGGAATTAAGATGACTAGCAGAGAGCAGGCCAATTTGAAATGGCACTAAAGAGAATGGGGGAATGGAATCCAGGCTTTGAAACTGAGGTCTACTTAAAAGGTTGGGGCTTTAAATTTGAACTCTGCGAATCATTTGAAAACAGTTGAAGGCTCGAGGGCCAAATGAAGTGAAAGCATAAATGTGGTTTTAATCTCGAACCGTGTTCTATCGTAAAGACTTGAATCTTTTATGCAACATGTGGTGGCAAGGGGTTAACCTGTAGAATAGGGAGGCAGTTATCTTTCGGGGTCTTTGTGACCTGGTCATTTAGCCCATTATGTGCAAAAAAAAATGCCGCTGAGAGGTAAAACAATCCAGACTACGAAGAGGCACTGTATTGGTACATACAGATAATGGACAAAAAAATGGAAACAGTTCCATGTCATCTCATTAACTTCTTCAATATGATTTTTAACGAAAAATATGCCTTAAAGGTTGTTGGGTTGGGTTGTTTTACCTCTGAGCGGAACTTTTTTGCACACCATGGACTAACCATGGGTTGGGTTGGGTTGTTTTACCTCTGAGCGGCACTTTTTTGCACACCATGGGCTAAATGGCCAGGTCACATGGACCCCGAAGGCTCAGAGAAGGTTGGGGGAGGGGATCCACTGTAACAGCTGTTGGGAGACAGATGGTAGCCTCCCGTCAAGGCCATCCAGCGTGTTCTTTAACGTGCACAGGGTATGGCTCTCCCGCACACGGGGCAGCGGCTTAACGTCCCATTCGACGGACGACGGCCTTTCCAAGCCCATCGGTGTCCCCTACTGACCGTGGGCAGGGCGGGGAATTTACTAACCATGGACCTTACCTCTTTTCTGAACAGGTGGTCCTATTTTCAGGAGCTGGAAAGTCGCTGATTTCGGTATGATTTCGGGACTGGCTCACCGTGGTCCTCATCCTAATCTCAGCTGCAGGGCGAAAAGTGCTTATTCCGTCCCATTCCGACTTGTTGTAGTGGGCAGACTGTGAAGAATGGCCGCCTCCAGGCGACTTGCTGTCGCGTAGTTTACCCCCGCCTTTCTGTTGATTCCTTCTCTTCTGCTCTTCAAGGTGTTTTAAGGCCTCAAAATGTCTTTTCTTTAGGTCTTCGTGGATGTTGCCTATCTTGCAGATTATTTGTGGAAGTCTTGAAGAAGATTCTTCCCCGTCCTGTAATTGATAATGATAGAAAGAGCAGACGATGAAAACCGATTTCAAATGTTCAGAGACAGATTATTAATTTCTTTTTAGACAAGCAAACGAGTTTTGACTTTGTCGTCTGTTTGCAGATATTCGACTTTTTTTTTTAGAAATGAAAATTATTTTTGGGTTCGACAAGTGTTGATAAAATATTTCCGAATCTCGTAATGATTTTTATCAGTGCCCTCTAGCGGTGGTTAAAGTCGGAAATCGTTAAAATTTTGAGTGAATATTGCAAACGATCTATTTATTCAAGAAATTTGAAATTTTGTTGGTGCAGTGTGAGGGCCACACGGTTTGCATTGGCTTGGGTTGGGTTGTTTTACCTCTGAGCGGCACTTTTTTGCACACCATGGGCTAAATGGCCAGGTCACATGGACCCCGAAGACTCAGAGAAGGTTGGGGGAGGGGACCCACTGGAACAGCTGTTGGGAGACAGATGGTAGCCTCCTGTCAAGGCCATCCAGTGTGTTCTTTAACGTGCACAGGGTATGGCTCTCCCGCACACGGGGCCACGGCTTAACGTCCCATCCGACGGACGGCGGCCTTTCCAAGCCCATCGGTGTCCCCTACTGACCGTGGGCAGGGCGGGGAATTTTGCGGAGATAAATCTCAACGCTGACCAAGCTGGGACTCGAACCTGGGAACTACAGATTACGAGCCTGGCGCGCTACCGACTGAGCCATCCCCGCCCCGGTTTGCATTGGCAGTTTTGAAACTGTTTTTTAACAGATATATTCAAAATTAATTTTGGGTTAGATTAATAATTATATTAGAATTTGTGCTCTCCGAAAGATTCAATAATTTTAATAGCGTTTTCTAGCGGTGGGAAAATTTGGAAAAAGTTAAAAGTTTAGGGTGAATATTGCAAACAGCTGTTTATGCTAGAAATTATATATTTTGTTGGTAGAGTCATTTTTGTCAGCAATAATTTGTCCCTTTAGGGAAATGTAACTTTTTCTTTTAAGAGACAAATTAGGAATTGTTTTTGTGTTAAATACACTTAAGTTTTATGTTAATTACACATTAAAGCCCAATTTATTACCCACACTGCACCCTTCGCACACCCGCCGTACTCTGCCACAATAATGAGGCATGCCAAATGCTCTTGTGGGCTATAAATAGGTTAGATACGTATCTGCTGCGACTTGTTACGATGGCTAAACATGGCGACCTGACCAAGTTGTTCGATCGTAGGCAGACAATTTATTATGTACACCCATCTAGAAATCCTCGCACCCACAAGTTAGTCGAGTGTGAGGAACATGGGAGTCTCCATAACTGAGACTGCAAAATGTCTGGGATTGCCACATGCTACCATCGCACGTGTGTACCAGGACTACATCAAAACTTGTAACACGTGCAGCCATCCAGAAAAATGTGCCCATAACCGGACTGTTGTTCGAGTTGAGCACTGTCTCTCCCATATCGTAACATCAGAATGGAGAACCACATTGCAGATAACATTCACATTCAATGAGGAGGCAGCTACAAAGATCATTGCAAAGACCATTTGGCGAGGGTGGCTCAGTCGGTAGCGCGCCAGCCTCGTAATCTGTAGTTCCCAGGTTCGAGTCCCAGCTGGTCAGCATTGAGATTTATTTCCACAAAATTCCCCGCCCCTGCCCACGGTCAGTAGTGGACACTGATGGGCTTGGAAAGGCTATCGTCCGTCGGATGGGACGTTAAGCCATGGCCCCGTGTACGGGAGAGAGCCACACCCTATGCACATTGAAGAACACGCTGGATGGCCTTGACGGGAGCCTACCATCTGTCTCCCAACAGCTATTCCAGTGGGTCCCCTCCCCAAACCTTTTCTGAGCCTTTGGGGTCCATGTGACCTGGCCATTTAGCCCATGGTGTGCAAAAAAGTGCCGCTCAGAAGTAACAACCCAACGTTAAAGAACACGCTGGATGGCCTTGACGGGAGGCTACCATCTGTCTCCCAACAGCTGTTCCAGTGGGTCCCCTCCCCCAACCTTCTCTGAGCCTTCGGGGTCCAATGTGACCTGGCCATTTAACCCATGGTGTGCAAAAAAGTGCCGCTCAGAGGTAAAACAACTCAACGTTAAAGAACACGCTGGATGGCCTTGACGGGAGGCTACCATCTGTTCCAGTGGTCCCCTCCCCCAACCTTCTCTGAGCCATTGGGGTCCATGTGACCTGGCCATTTAGCCCATGGTGTGCAAAAAAGTGCCGCTCAGAGGTAAAACAACCCAACGTTAAAGAACACGCTGGATGTCTTTGACGGGAGGCTATCATCTGTCTCCCAACAGCTGTTCCAGTGGGTCCCCTCCCCAAAAATTCTCTGAGCCTTTGAGGTCCTTGTGACCTGGCCATTTAGCCCATTGTGTGCAAAAAATGTGCTGCTCAGAGATAAAACAACCCATTCAAGCTTGAAATCCACCACTGTGAACACTCGGTGGTCTCCTGGAATCGTAAGCAGTAAGCAAGTCACCCAAACTTTTCAAACACCTGGTACGTGACACGACATAGTCCATGCCATGATGCTGCTCTGAAGGCAAAAGGTGAATCCACACCTTTCTAGATGGGTGTGTATAATAAACTGTTCTTTCAGTGTCTTTATATTAGGATTGTGCTGTTTAAATGTTTCAATAGTCTTAATAGAGTTTTCCACTGGTGAAAGTTTTGAATGAATATTGCAAACAATCTCTCTTTATGCTGTAAATTTCAAAATTTGTTGGTATAGTCTGATGGCAACAAGGTTTACATTTAGCAGAATGATTTCTCTCCTTAGCCCAAGAAGGGCGGGGTTGGCTCAGTCGGTACCGCGCCAGGCTCGTAATCTGTAGTTCCCAGGTTCGAGTCCCAGCTGGGTCAGCGTTGAGATTTATCTCCGCAAAATTCCCCGCCCAGCCTACGGTCAGTGGGGGACACCGATGGGCTTGGAAAGGCCGCCATCCGTCGGATGGGACGTTAAGCCGTGGCCCCGTGCGCGGGAGCGACATACCCTGTGCACGTTAAAAAACACGCTGGATGGCCTTGACGGGAGGCTACCATCTGTCTCCCAACAGCTGTTCCAGTGGGTCCCCTCCCCCAACCTTCTCTGAGCCTTCAGGGTCCATGTGACCTGGCCATTTAGCCCATGCTGTGCAAAAAAGTGCCGCTCAGAGGTAAAACAACCCAACGTTAAAGAACACGCTGGATGGCCTTGACGGGAGGCTACCATCTGTCTCCCAACAGCTGTTCCAGTGGGTCTCCTCCCCCAACCTTCTCTGAGCCTTCAGGGTCCATGTGACCTGGCCATTTAGCCCATGCTGTGCAAAAAAGTGCCGCTCAGAGGTAAAACAACCCAACGTTAAAGAACACGCTGGATGGCCTTGACGGGAGGCTACCATCTGTCTCCCAACAGCTGTTCCAGTGGGTCTCCTCCCCCAACCTTCTCTGAGCCTTCAGGGTCCATGTGACCTGGCCATTTAGCCCATGCTGGGCAAAAAAGTGCCGCTCAGAGGTAAAACAACCCAACGTTAAAGAACACGCTGGATGGCCTTGACGGGAGGCTACCATCTGTCTCCCAACAGCTGTTCCAGTGGGTCTCCTCCCCCAACCTTCTCTGAGCCTTCAGGGTCCATGTGACCTGGCCATTTAGCCCATGCTGTGCAAAAAGGTGCCGCTCAGAGGTAAAACAACCCAACGTTAAAGAACACGCTGGATGGCCTTGACGGGAGGCTACCATCTGTCTCCCAACAGCTGTTCCAGTGGGTCTCCTCCCCCAACCTTCTCTGAGCCTTCAGGGTCCATGTGACCTGGCCATTTAGCCCATGCTGGGCAAAAAAGTGCCGCTCAGAGGTAAAACAACCCAACGTTAAAGAACACGCTGGATGGCCTTGACGGGAGGCTACCATCTGTCTCCCAACAGCTGTTCCAGTGGGTCTCCTCCCCCAACCTTCTCTGAGCCTTCAGGGTCCATGTGACCTGGCCATTTAGCCCATGGTGTGCAAAAAAGTGCCGCTCAGAGGTAAAACATCCCAACCATTAGCCCAAGGACGAGAGTAAGAAATGGCAACTTTTTTTAAAGAGATCAAAGTACTTTTGGTCTGGATAGGTGTTCATAAAATATTATGATTCAAGCTTTCCGAATCTCGCAATATCTTTAATAGCGACCTCTAACGGCGGAAAAAGTTTTTCTATATATATATGTATTTCCAAAGATCTATTTATTCTGGAAATTTGAAATTTTGGTCGAAGAGTTTGATTGATGGTGAAGAGGTATTCATTTGCCTTTATTGCCCCCTAGTGAGTGGAGGGTGAACTAAACTTTTTTATATTAAGAGATAAATAGGTAAAACCAAAATATTTCTATTTACAGTTTAACAGTTATCCATTAGTTCCAACTGGAGCGTGTGCAGTAACTGCACACGCTCCAGTTTGCTGTGAACGGTAACTGGAGCGTGTACAGTTGCTGTACACGCTCCAGATATTTTTCCTGAATTCTGTAATCACGTGACACGAAGGTTGCCAGATCTCTAATTTCTAAAAAAAAAATCGTGGCCAGATATTTTTTCTGAATTCTGTAATCAACCATGGTGTTTGGATACTTTTTTGAGCGACTGTAGGTGGTCATATTATTTTGATACTAGATCGTGTGGGCTCACTCACGGAAATATTGAGCGTGTGCAGTTACCGTTCACAGCAAACTGGAGCGTGTGCAGTTTGCTGTGAACGGTAACTGGAGCGTGTACAGTTGCTGTACACGCTCCAGATATTTTTCCTGAATTCTGTAATCAACCATAGTGTTCGGATACTTTTTTGAGCGACTGTAGGTGGTCATATTATTTTGATACTAGATCGTGTGGGCTCACTCACGGAAATATTGAGCGTGTGCAGTTACCGTTCACAGCAAACTGGAGCGTGTGCAGTTTGCTGTGAACGGTATCTGGAGCGTGTACAGTTGCTGTACACGCTCCAGATATTTTTCCTGAATTCTGTAATCACGTGACACGAAGGTTGCCAGATCTCTAATTTCTAAAAAAAAAATCGTGGCCAGATATTTTTTCTGAATTCTGTAATCAACCATGGTGTTTGGATACTTTTTTGAGCGACTGTAGGTGGTCATATTATTTTGATACTAGATCGTGTGGGCTCACTCACGGAAATATTGAGCGTGTGCAGTTACCGTTCACAGCAAACTGGAGCGTGTGCAGTTTGCTGTGAACGGTAACTGGAGCGTGTACAGTTGCTGTACACGCTCCAGATATTTTTCCTGAATTCTGTAATCAACCATAGTGTTCGGATACTTTTTTGAGCGACTGTAGGTGGTCATATTATTTTGATACTAGATCGTGTGGGCTCACTCACGGAAATATTGAGCGTGTGCAGTTACCGTTCACAGCAAACTGGAGCGTGTGCAGTTTGCTGTGAACGGTATCTGGAGCGTGTACAGTTGCTGTACACGCTCCAGATATTTTTTCTGAATTCTGTAATCACGTGACACGAAGGTTGCCAGATCTCTAATTTCTAAAAAAAAAATCGTGGCCAGATATTTTTTCTGAATTCTGTAATCAACCATGGTGTTTGGATACTTTTTTGAGCGACTGTAGGTGGTCATATTATTTTGATACTAGATCGTGTGGGCTCACTCACGGAAATATTGAGCGTGTGCAGTTACCGTTCACAGCAAACTGGAGCGTGTGCAGTTTGCTGTGAACGGTATCTGGAGCGTGTACAGTTGCTGTACACGCTCCAGATATTTTTCCTGAATTCTGTAATCAACCATAGTGTTCGGATACTTTTTTGAGCGACTGTAGGTGGTCATATTATTTTGATACTAGATCGTGTGGGCTCACTCACGGAAATATTGAGCGTGTGCAGTTACCGTTCACAGCAAACTGGAGCGTGTGCAGTTTGCTGTGAACGGTAACTGGAGCGTGTACAGTTGCTGTACACGCTCCAGATATTTTTTCTGAATTCTGTAATCACGTGACACGAAGGTTGCCAGATCTCTAATTTCTAAAAAAAAAATCGTGGCCAGATATTTTTTCTGAATTCTGTAATCAACCATGGTGTTTGGATACTTTTTTGAGCGACTGTAGGTGGTCATATTATTTTGATACTAGATCGTGTGGGCTCACTCACGGAAATATTGAGCGTGTGCAGTTACCGTTCACAGCAAACTGGAGCGTGTGCAGTTTGCTGTGAACGGTATCTGGAGCGTGTACAGTTGCTGTACACGCTCCAGATATTTTTCCTGAATTCTGTAATCAACCATAGTGTTCGGATACTTTTTTGAGCGACTGTAGGTGGTCATATTATTTTGATACTAGATCGTGTGGGCTCACTCACGGAAATATTGAGCGTGTGCAGTTACCGTTCACAGCAAACTGGAGCGTGTGCAGTTTGCTGTGAACGGTAACTGGAGCGTGTACAGTTGCTGTACACGCTCCAGATATTTTTCCTGAATTCTGTAATCAACCATAGTGTTCGGATACTTTTTTGAGCGACTGTAGGTGGTCATATTATTTTGATACTAGATTGTGTGGGCTCACTCACGGAAATATTGAGCGTGTGCAGTTACCGTTCACAGCAAACTGGAGCGTGTGCAGTTTGCTGTGAACGGTATCTGGAGCGTGTACAGTTGCTGTACACGCTCCAGATATTTTTTCTGAATTCTGTAATCACGTGACACGAAGGTTGCCAGATCTCTAATTTCTAAAAAAAAAATCGTGGCCAGATATTTTTTCTGAATTCTGTAATCAACCATGGTGTTTGGATACTTTTTTGAGCGACTGTAGGTGGTCATATTATTTTGATACTAGATCGTGTGGGCTCACTCACGGAAATATTGAGCGTGTGCAGTTACCGTTCACAGCAAACTGGAGCGTGTGCAGTTTGCTGTGAACGGTATCTGGAGCGTGTACAGTTGCTGTACACGCTCCAGATATTTTTCCTGAATTCTGTAATCAACCATAGTGTTCGGATACTTTTTTGAGCGACTGTAGGTGGTCATATTATTTTGATACTAGATCGTGTGGGCTCACTCACGGAAATATTGAGCGTGTGCAGTTACCGTTCACAGCAAACTGGAGCGTGTGCAGTTTGCTGTGAACGGTAACTGGAGCGTGTACAGTTGCTGTACACGCTCCAGATATTTTTTCTGAATTCTGTAATCACGTGACACGAAGGTTGCCAGATCTCTAATTTCTAAAAAAAAAATCGTGGCCAGATATTTTTTCTGAATTCTGTAATCAACCATGGTGTTTGGATACTTTTTTGAGCGACTGTAGGTGGTCATATTATTTTGATACTAGATCGTGTGGGCTCACTCACGGAAATATTGAGCGTGTGCAGTTACCGTTCACAGCAAACTGGAGCGTGTGCAGTTTGCTGTGAACGGTATCTGGAGCGTGTACAGTTGCTGTACACGCTCCAGATATTTTTCCTGAATTCTGTAATCAACCATAGTGTTCGGATACTTTTTTGAGCGACTGTAGGTGGTCATATTATTTTGATACTAGATCGTGTGGGCTCACTCACGGAAATATTGAGCGTGTGCAGTTACCGTTCACAGCAAACTGGAGCGTGTGCAGTTTGCTGTGAACGGTAACTGGAGCGTGTACAGTTGCTGTACACGCTCCAGATATTTTTCCTGAATTCTGTAATCAACCATAGTGTTCGGATACTTTTTTGAGCGACTGTAGGTGGTCATATTATTTTGATACTAGATCGTGTGGGCTCACTCACGGAAATATTGAGCGTGTGCAGTTACCGTTCACAGCAAATTGGAGCGTGTGCAGTTTGCTGTGAACGGTAACTGGAGCGTGTACAGTTGCTGTACATGCTCCAGATATTTTTCCTGAATTCTGTAATCAACCATAGTGTTCGGAAACTTTTTTGAGCGACTGTAGGTGGTCATATTATTTTGATACTAGATCGTGTGGGCTCACTCACGGAAATATTGAGCGTGTGCAGTTACCGTTCACAGCAAACTGGAGCGTGTGCAGTTTGCTGTGAACGGTAACTGGAGCGTGTACAGTTGCTGTACACGCTCCAGATATTTTTCCTGAATTCTGTAATCACGTGACACGAAGGTTGCCAGATCTCTAATTTCTAAAAAAAAAATCGTGGCCAGATATTTTTTCTGAATTCTGTAATCAACCATAGTGTTCGGATACTTTTTTGAGCGACTGTAGGTGGTCATATTATTTTGATACTAGATCGTGTGGGCTCACTCACGGAAATATTGAGCGTGTGCAGTTACCGTTCACAGCAAACTGGAGCGTGTGCAGTTTGCTGTGAACGGTATCTGGAGCGTGTACAGTTGCTGTACACGCTCCAGATATTTTTCCTGAATTCTGTAATCACGTGACACGAAGGTTGCCAGATCTCTAATTTCTAAAAAAAAAATCGTGGCCAGATATTTTTTCTGAATTCTGTAATCAACCATAGTGTTTGGATACTTTTTTGAGCGACTGTAGGTGGTCATATTATTTTGATACTAGATCGTGTGGGCTCACTCACGGAAATATTGAACGTGTGCAGTTACCGTTCACAGCAAACTGGAGCGTGTGCAGTTTGCTGTGAACGGTAACTGGAGCGTGTACAGTTGCTGTACACGCTCCAGATATTTTTCCTGAATTCTGTAATCAACCATAGTGTTCGGATACTTTTTTGAGCGACTGTAGGTGGTCATATTATTTTGATACTAGATCGTGTGGGCTCACTCACGGAAATATTGAACGTGTGCAGTTACCGTTCACAGCAAACTGGAGCGTGTACAGTTTGCTGTGAACGGTAACTGGAGCGTGTACAGTTGCTGTACACGCTCCAGATATTTTTCCTGAATTCTATGATCAACCATAGTGTTCGGAAACTTTTTTGAGCGACTGTAGGTGGTCATATTATTTTGATACTAGATCGTGTGGGCTCACTCACGGAAATATTGAACGTGTGCAGTTACCGTTCACAGCAAACTGGAGCGTGTACAGTTGCTGTACACGTTCCAGATCTAATATCCTAATATCTTACCTCTTCATCTGCAGAAGATAATCCTGTGTTTCCTGGGGATTCAAATTTCTTCTTTTTTTTTCCCAGGCATCCACATATTTTGATCTTTCCTGGGGAAAATAAAGGAATGAAATTACTCCGATTTAGAATTCTATATTTTTTGAGAAATCATGAAATGTTTCAATAGAGAATTCGGACTTCGGAAAAGTTCAGTGAAGGGGATCGAAGAATTCCCCCGTTTTTAATGTTTCTATTTAATCCTTTTTCAGTATAAATAACACCACGACATATTTTTTCAATGTAATTAACACTGTGACATAAGCTCACCGGACAAAGAAATTAGTCAACCCTGGCTCAATGTCACCAAATAGCGCGTAACGCCTCCGTGCGACCAAAGAACAGCCGAAATCCTGTCTGGAATTGATGTGGCCAGTGTGCGGATGTAGTGCACATCAATATTCACCCAGTCTTCCAGCAGCAAATGCCGCAGTTTGGCCGGATGGCTGGGACGGCGCTTCGCTCATTGCCCCAAATAGTCCCACAAATTTTCTATTTCTATGGGATTCAAATCCGGGGATTTGGCGGGCCAGTCGAGAGGTTCGAAGGCTTCAGAATGCTCGTCGTGCCAATCCGACACACTTCGAGCCCTGTGCACGCGACAATTGTCGTCTTGAAAGACTGGGGTGTCCTTCTGGTGTTCACTGTGGAGATGCCGCACAAAAGGCAACATGTGGTCGTATAGTAGCTCCATACAGCCCTTCTGGTTGAAGTTTGACGTCACTGCAACCAAAGGACCCATTTCCTCGTACGTGAAATACTCCCAGAACATCACAGAGCCTCCTTCAGCTTGAACAGAACCTTGCACACAGTCTGCATGGAAGACTTCATGCTGCTTACGATGTATCCGTCGCCTCGCATCATTCGAGCACAAGCAAACACGTGACTCATCCGACCAGATCACACGCTTCCAAGAGTCGAGTCCAGTCTCGGTGACGCCACTCAGCCTTGTGCAGAGATGTTCACATGGCTCTCTTCCGTGATGCTCTGCTCCAGATATCCATGGCATGCAGTTCTCTTCAGAGTGTTCGTTCGGAAACAGCTTGTTGTAGGCCTGCATTGACTGACTGGAGCAATTTCTGCCTCGTTGCAAAGCGGTTTGCCCTAACAATGCGTGACACACTACGGCAGTCGTTATTAGTTTCGCAGTTTTTGCGACGGTTAGTGGTGACTGCAATGTACACCATTGCTGGAAGACCATTTGGACAGTGCATTTCGACACACCTGCAAAGGCATCAACTTCTTGTACCCTTGTTTGGCTCGGCCAAACGCAATAACACCTTTTTGCCACTCATTCACATCTTTGGCGCGAGCCATGTTTCATGGAGCGACTAACATACACATGGCACACAACCACTTCCTCTCACTCTATGAACCCCGTAGCGCACGGCACAGCTATTTGTTGGAAGCGTTTATTACTGATGCGCCCTCTGTTGCTGTCGAACGAGACATTCTTATTGAATTTGAAAAACATTCAGTGTGAATAAGGCTGAAATAGTTTTTAATTCATTAACACTGTGACACATTTTTTGGGTAATTAATACCGTGGCTATACTGTTAAATATTTCTCAGTGTGAATGATATTGTGATATATTTCTTATTGTAAAGAATACACCCCAGGAAGAAATGTTTTTACACATCCCCTTTTCCCCATTGTAAGTTCCTTGTCTAGTAAACCCAACATATAAAACTTTTATCGGCAACAGTAAAGTGTTTGTGATTTATAAACTTGTGCTTCATTCCTAAAAATACACTATGTTACCAAAATTATTTGTATACTTACATATTAGAAGAATGGAATCTAACTTAAAAAAAATGTTTTTTTACGAAATAATGTCATTGCAAATAAACTAAAAGTATCACTTAAACCTTTCTAAATGTGACAGAGGTTACTCAGACGGTAGCGCACCAGACTTGTAATCTCTAGTTTCCAAGTTCCAGTCCCAGTTGGGTCAGTGTTGAGATTTACATCCGCAAAACTCCCCGCTCTGCCCACGGTCAGTAGGGGACACCGATGGACTTTGAAAGGCCACCATCTATTGGATGCAACGTTAAGCCGTGGCCTCGTGTGTGGGAAGCCATACCCTGTATATGTTAAAGAACATGCTGGATGGCCTTGGCAGGAGACTACCATCTGTCTCCCAACAGTGTCCAGTGGGTCCTCCTAAACCCTCCCTGAGCCCAAGGGGTATTTGTGACCTGGCTATTTAGCCCATTGTGTGCAAAATAAGTGGCTCTCAGAGGTAAAACAACCCAACCTATCAAGACCCTACAACGTGTTCCTTATTAGAATAATGGAATCTATTATTAGAATGTAAATAGTAAACTTATACTGGTATGGCTCTCTACACACAGGGCAACGGCTTTATGTCCCATCTGACGGATGCCGGCCTTTCCAAGCCCAACGATGTCCCCAATCTTTTAGAGAACACGGTGGAAGTTTAGCGGAGATAAATCTCAACCCCTGACACAGTAGGGACGCAAACGTGTAGGAGCGGGGGTGACAGTCGGTAACCCGCCGGGCTCGTAAACTGCAGTTCCCAGATTCGAGTCCCAGCTGGTCTGCATTCTCCAGAGCTGGGTCTGCATTGAGATTTATCTTCGAAAAATTCTCCGCCCTGCCCACTGTCAGTAGGAGACACCGATGGGCTTGGAAAGGTCGCCGCCCGTCGGATGAGACTTTAAGCCGTGACCCCGTGTGCGGGAGAGCCATACCCTGTGCACGTTAAAGAACACGCTGGATGGCCTTGATGGGAGGCTACCATCTGTCTCTCAACAGCTGTTCCAGTGGGTCCCCTCCCCCAATCTTCTCTGAGCCTTCGGGGTCCTTGTGACGTGGCCATTTAGTCCATGGTGTGCAAAAAATTGCCGCTCAGAGGTAAAACAACCCAACGTTAAAGAACACGCTGGATGGCCTTGATGGAAGGCTACCATCTGTCTCTCAACAGCTGTTCCAGTGGGTCCCCTCCCCCAACCTTCTCTGAGCCTTCGGGGTCCTTGTGACGTGGCCATTTAGTCCATGGTGTGCAAAAAAGTGCAGCTCAGAGATAAAACAACCCAACCCAAAAATGTGAACTACACATTATCAGTCTGTCGCGCTACCGACTGATCCAACTCTAGAGGATATCTCAAAATGAATGAATAACAATAAATAACTATCCTCCCCATCCCCTTACTTACTTTTTCTTTTTCTTAATGTGGCGTTTTCCTCTTCCAAGCTTCGTATCTGCGATAAATATTTCATTTTTTGCGACTCCCACTCCTTCTGTAGTTGTTTCAGCAAACTGTTCATGTTGTCGACGTCTTCCATATCTCTTATCTCTGAAAGGACAAAAAAAAATTAATCGTTTTTATAAATTCTGTTGTGTTTGTATATTTTTTCTTTATGTAAAGTTGAGTGTCAATGTTGCCAAAATTATATATTTAAATAATTTGTAAGTTAACCTACATGAGCTTAGATGATCTTGGGTTAATAAGAGTATTACAAATATATACTCTTTGTAACCTTATTATTAAAATGAACTGATGAAGCGATTGTAGGATTAACTGGACAAAAAAAAACTGATCTTTGATGGTTCTCGAAGTTTTTGGTGCTTAATGTGTGTCGGGGTTTATAATTATTGGCTCGTTTTAAAAGGAAAAAAGGGGCCATTGTTTGGTGTTTATTTTATTGTAGGTTTGTTACTCTCAAAATACTGAGTGTTCGAAAAATAATGATTGGGTTTCGAGAAGCAATATGCAGGAAAATATTACACACATTCGATAAAGTTGCGTTGTTTACCACTGCGCGGCACTTTTTTTTTGCATACAATGTGCTAAATGACGAGGTCACAAGAACCCCAAAGGCTCAGAGAAGATCGGAGGAAGGGGACTCACTGGACAGTTGCTAGGAGACAGATGGTAGTCTCCCTCCCATCAACGCCATCCAGCGTGCTCTTTAACGTGCACAGGGTATGACTCTCACAGACAAAGCTTAACGTACCATCCAACGGGCGGCGACCTTTCCAATGCTGTCATAGTTGAGACTCGAACCTCGAGTCTGTCGGCAACCCGCCAGACTCGTAATCTGCAGTTCCCAGGTTCGAGTCCCAGCTAGGTCAGCGTTGATTTATCTCCGCAAAAATCCTCCCCACCCTGCCCACGGTCAATAGGGTGGCATCGATGGGCTTGGAAAGGCCGCCGTCCGTCGGCAGGGACGTTAAGCCGTGGCCTTGTGTGCGGGAGAGCCATACCTTATGCATGTTAAAGAACACACTGGATGGCCTTGACGGGAGGCTACCATCTGTGTCCCAACAGCTGTTCCAGTGGATCCCCTCCCCCAACCTTCGGGGTCCATGTGACCTGGCCATTTAGCCCATGGTGTGCAAAAAAGTACCGCTCAGAGGTAAAACAACCCAACCCATTGTGTGCAATATAGACTCTCAGTGGTAAAACAACTCAATCAAATTGGGATCCAGAATTCAACGTATAAATTTTATCATTTTAGTTAAACGGTTAATTCTACTAATTGTTTAATGATAACGAAAAAGTTACAAAGGTTTAAAAGAAAAAGTATACATGTTTTAGATTTAAAATGCGAAAAGTGGAAAAATAACGATTATTATTTTGTATCAGTCTGGTCAGAAATAATTACTTTAAAATAATATTGTGATTTGTTTTAAAATTGTGTGAGGTATATAAGATATTTTACATAATAAACATAATTATTATTATTACTTAAACATACCTTTATTTGCTTAAAAATCTCCAAATATAATATTCGCTTCCACTTGGCTTCTATAATAAAGTACCGAGCGACGTAACGTAACTTATCTCAACGCTTGAAACATTCGAAAATGTGAAATTTCCCGCCTCATCAGGAGAGTTATAAACAGAGTGCTTCTGTTATGCAACAGAACCTTCGACCGGAACTTCTTAAAATCTCTGTTCAAATGAGTGCGTCACAATTAATCATCGCAATCTAAAGAATATCAGAGCTAGGTCACGACAGTCCCTAGGTCACTTGTAACGTTTTGTAACAATTGGGGCATAATTCAGCCAATTTTCATGGCATTTGTTTTTAAGCCTCTAAAGCGAAGGGGGGAAATGTTACACTGCAATGGGAATCCAATCGCTTGCCCCCCCCCCCCCCACATACACACCCTTTTACCCTTTTCTGTCTTGATTGCGTCGTTCCCCACCCAACCCCTTATTTCTTTTCTAGATCGTAGTCTGCGTCTGGCATTACATTAACTCACTTAACATTAAGTCTCTTAAACTTCTTAGGTTGGGTTGTTTTACCTCTGCGCGGCACTTTTTTGCACACCATGGGCTAAATGGCCAGGTCACATGGACCCCAAAGACTCAGCGAACGTTTGGGGAAGGGACCCATTGTAACAGTTGTTGGCAGACAGATGGTAACCTTCCGTGAGAGCCATCTATCGTGTTCTTTAAGTTGGACTGTTTTTCCTCTGAGCAGTGTTTTTTCTCTCCCAATGGGATAAATATCCAGATCATAAGAACCACGAAGTCTCAGAGATGGTTGTGGGAAAGGACCCACAGGAACAGCTGTTGCGAGACAGATGGTAGCCTCCCGTCAAAGCCATTCCGCGTATTCTTTAACGTGCCCCCTGTATGGCTATCCCACACGGAATCAGGACTTTACACCCCATACGACAGGTGACGACCTTTCCAAGCCCGTCGGTGACCCCACTGAACAAGGGAAGGGCGAAGAATTTTGTGGAATAAATTTTAACGCTGGCCCAACGGGACTCGAACCTGGGAACTGCAGATTACGAGACTGGCGCACACCGACTGAACCACCGCACTCCATGTATCCTGTGAGAGACAGCACACAAAAACCCTTGACCATGCTGCGGGAGGGGGGGCTCAGTCGGTAGCGCGCCGGGCTCGTAATCTGTAGTTCCCAGGTTCGAGTCCCAGCTGGGTCAGCGTTGAGATTTATCTCCGCAAAAATTTCCCGCCCCGTCCACGGTCAGTAGGGGACACCGATGGGCTTGGAAAGGCCGCCGTCCGTCAGATGGGACGCTAAGCCGTGGCCCCTTGTGCGGGAGAGCCATACCCTGTGCACGTTAAAGAACACGCTGGATGGCCTTGACGGGAGGCTATCATCTGTCTCCCAACAGCTGTTCCAGTGGGTCCCCTCCCCCAACCTTCTCTGAGCCTTCGGGGTCCATGTGACCTGGCCATTTAGCCCATGGTGTGCAAAAAAGTGCCGCTCAGAGGTAAAACAACCCAACGTTAAAGAACACGCTGGATGGCCTTGACGGGAGGCTACCATCTGTCTCCCAACAGCTGTTCCAGTGGGTCCCCTCCCGCAATCTTCTCTGAGCCTTCGTGTCACCTTCACTAAAAATTAGTGATCTGGCATCCTTCGTGTCACGTGACACGAAGGTTGCCAGATCACAAATTTCTAAAAAAAAATCGTTGCCAGATATTTTTTCTGAATTCTGTAATCAACCCTAGTGTTCTGATACTTTTTCGACACGAAGGTTGCCAGATTACTAATTTCTAAACCTGGATCGTGTGGGACACTCACAGTAATATTGAGCGTGTGCAGCTACCGTTCACAGCAAACTGGAGCGTGTGCAGTTACTGCACACCCTCTTTACTGTGAACGGTAACTGGAGCGTGTACAGTTGCTGTACACGCTCCAGATATTTTTCCTGAATTCTGTAATCACGTGACACAAAGGTTGCCAGATCACTAATTTCTAAAAAAAAAATCGTTGCCAGATATTTTTCCTGAATTCTGTAATCCACCATGGTGTTCGGATACATTTTTGAGCGACTGTACACTGCTTCGTTCGCAAAGCAACATGAAATCGGTTAATATATGCAAAATTTCTTACTGACAGAAGTATATGCTGTCACTACGGTATCCTATAAAGTCGTAAAGGAGATGGGTTGTTTTACCTCTGAACGGTACATTTTTGCATACAATTGACTAAATGGCCAGGTCATCAGGACCCCGAGGGCTCAGAGTAAGTTGGGGAAGGAGACCAACTGGAACAGCTGTTGGGTTCGGTTGTTTTATTTCTGAGCGGCACTTTTTTACACTCCACGGGCTAAATGGCCAGGTCACATGGACCCCGAAGGCTCAGAGAAGGTTGGGGGAGGGGACCCACTGGAACAGCTGTTGGGAGACAGATGGTAGCCTCCCGTCAAGGCCATCCAGCGTGTTCTTTAACGTGCACAGGGTATGGCTCTCCCGCACACGGGGCCACGGCTTAACGTCCCATCCGACGGACGGCGGCCTTTCCAAGCCCATCGGTGTCCCCTATTGACCGTGGGCAGGGCGGGGAATTTTGCGGAGAAAAATCTCAACGCTGACCCAGCTGGAACTCGAACCTGGGAACTACAGATTACGAGCCTGGCGCGCTACCGACTGAGCCACCCCCGCCCCCACACAATTGGGCTAAATGGCCAGGTCACAAAGACTCCGAAAGCTCAGAGAAAGTTGGAGGAGGGGACCCACTGGAACAGCTGTTGGGAGACAGATGGTAGTCTCCCGTCAAGGCCATCCAGCGTGTTCTTTAACGTTGGGTTGTTTTACCTCTGAGCGGTACTTTTTTTGCACACCATGGGCTAAATGGCCAGGTCACAAAGACCCCAAAAGCTCAGAGAAGGTTGGGGGAGGGGACCCACTGGAACAGCTGTTGGGAGACTTCTGATAGACTCCGGTCAAGGCCATCCAGCGTGTTCTTTAACGTGCACAGGGTATGGCTCTCCCGCACACGGCGCCACGGCTTAACGTCCCATCCGACGGACGGTGGCCTTTCCAAACCCATCGGTGTCCCCTACTGACCGTGGGCAGGGCTTGGAATTTTGCGGAGATAAATTTCAACGCTGACCCAGCTGGGACTCGAACCTGGGAACTACAGATTGCGAGCCTGGCGCGCTACCGACTGAGCCACCGCCGCCCCCGAAGTATTTTAAATTTGGATAGTCAGTGTAAGAACAAATTCCAGTTCTTGTACTGACTCTAGTTTTAAAAATTCGGATCCAGCCCCATTTCCAAAATTTCTTTTACATTCTGCATCATTATTTCGCTTCCGTTTATAAAATTTATCTTTCCATTCCCATTATGTATCTAAGTGTTTTTCATTCGCAAACTACAACTACCTTTTATTCAACTTATTCTTTCAAAAGGGGAGATTCTCAGGTGATTTTTTTTTTCTTCGCATTCGTATGGATGTCCGTATGCATTTTTTATGTGGCTTGTTTTTTCTTTTGAGTCTTTTATGGTGTTAAGCTCAGATTCAAGATGACAACAGGATCTTGATACTTCTGATTCCAACTATCTTTGGTCCGCAAAATTCCCCGCCCTGCCCACGGTCAGTAGGGGACACCGATGGGCTTGGAAAGGCCGCCGTCCATAGGATGGGACGTTAAGCCGTGGCCCCGTGTGCGGGAGAGCCATACCCTGTGCACGTTAAAGAACACGCTGGATGGCCTTGACGGGAGGCTACCATCTGTCTCCTAACAGCTGTTCCAATGGGTCGCCTCCCCCAACCTTCTCTGAGCCTTCGGGGTCCATGTGACCTGGCCATTTAGCCCATGGTGTGCAAAAAAGTGCCGCTCAGAGGTAAAACAACCCAACGTTAAAGAACACGCTGGATGGCCTTGACGGGAGGCTACCATCTGTCTCCCAACAGCTGTTCCAGTGGGTCCCCTCCCCCAACCTTCTCTGAGCCTTCGGGGTCCATGTGACCTGGCCATTTAGCCCATGGTGTGCAAAAACGTGCCGCTCAGAGGTAAAACAACCCAACCCAACTATCTCTGGTGTTAGGTAGGTAGTTTGACTCAGAAATCAGCTCTGACTAATTCACAAATTCACCAGCTGCTCTAACAATGGGCAAACTCCATATAAGGAGTGATAGATTGGGTACAGTCGCTCGAAAAAGTATCCCAACACTATGGTTGATTTCAGAGTTCAGAAAAAAAATATCTGACAACGATGTTTTTTTAGAAATTAGTGATCTGGCAACCTTCGTGTACCGACTGTACCGACTAATAGTTTAGTCAGAAAAAGAGAATAATACTAATTATTCAGTACAGTCGCTCAAAAAAATATCCGAACACTATAGTTGATTGCAGAATTCAGAAAAAATATCTGACAACGATTTTTTTTAGAAATTAGTGATCTGGCAACCTTCGTGTACCGACTGTACCGACTAATAGTTTAGTCAGAAAAAGAGAATAATACTAATTATTCAGTACAGTCGCTCAAAAAAAATCCGAAAAGTATAGTTGACTGCAGAATTCAGAAAAAGTATCTGGGAACGATTTTTTTAGAAATTAGTGATCTGGCAACCTTCTTGTACCGACTAATAGTTTAGTCAGAAAAAGAGAATAATACTAATTATTCAGTAGAGTCGCTCAAAAAATATCCGAACACTATAGTAGTTGACTGCAGAATTCAGAAAAAGTATCTGGCAACGATTTTTTTAGAAATTAGTGATCTGGCAACGATTTTTTTCGAAATTACTGATCTGGCAACCTTCTTGTACGACTAATAATAGTTTAGTCAGAAAAAGGCATAATACTAATTATTCAGTACAGTCGTTAAAAAAAAATATCCGAACACTATAGTAGTTGACTGCAGAATTCAGGAAAAATATCTGACAACGATTTTTTTTAGAAATTAGTGATCTGGCAACCTTCGTGTACCGACTGTACCGACTAATAGTTTAGTCAGAAAAAGAGAATAATACTAATTATTCAGTACAGTCGCTCAAAAAAAATCCGAAAAGTATAGTTGACTGCAGAATTCAGAAAAAGTATCTGGGAACGATTTTTTTAGAAATTAGTGATCTGGCAACCTTCGTGTACCGACTGTACCGACTAATAGTTTAGTCAGAAAAAGAGAATAATACTAATTATTCAGTACAGTCGCTCAAAAAAAATCCGAAAAGTATAGTTGACTGCAGAATTCAGAAAAAGTATCTGGCAACGATTTTTTTAGAAATTAGTGATCTGGCAACCTTCGTGTACCGACTGTACCGACTAATAGTTTAGTCAGAAAAAGAGAATAATACTAATTATTCAGTACAGTCGCTCAAAAAAAATCCGAAAAGTATAGTTGACTGCAGAATTCAGAAAAAGTATCTGGCAACGATTTTTTTAGAAATTAGTGATCTGGCAACCTTCGTGTACCGACTGTACCGACTAATAGTTTAGTCAGAAAAAGAGAATAATACTAATTATTCAGTACAGTCGCTCAAAAAATATCCGAAAAGTATAGTAGTTGACTACAGAATTCAGAAAAAATATCTGACGATTTTTTTTAGAAATTAGTGATCTGGCAACCTTCGTGTACCGACTGTACCGACTAATAGTTTAGTCAGAAAAAGAGAATAATACTAATTATTCAGTACAGTCGCTCAAAAAATATCCGAAAAGTATAGTTGACTGCAGAATTCAGAAAAAGTATCTGGGAACGATTTTTTTAGAAATTAGTGATCTGGCAACCTTCGTGTACCGACTGTACCGACTAATAGTTTAGTCAGAAAAAGAGAATAATACTAATTATTCAGTACAGTCGCTCAAAAAAAATCCGAAAAGTATAGTTGACTGCAGAATTCAGAAAAAGTATCTGGGAACGATTTTTTTAGAAATTAGTGATCTGGCAACCTTCGTGTACCGACTGTACCGACTAATAGTTTAGTCAGAAAAAGAGAATAATACTAATTATTCAGTACAGTCGCTCAAAAAAAATCCGAAAAGTATAGTTGACTGCAGAATTCAGAAAAAGTATCTGGCAACGATTTTTTTAGAAATTAGTGATCTGGCAACCTTCGTGTACCGACTGTACCGACTAATAGTTTAGTCAGAAAAAGAGAATAATACTAATTATTCAGTACAGTCGCTCAAAAAAAATCCGAAAAGTATAGTTGACTGCAGAATTCAGAAAAAGTATCTGGCAACGATTTTTTTAGAAATTAGTGATCTGGCAACCTTCGTGTACCGACTGTACCGACTAATAGTTTAGTCAGAAAAAGAGAATAATACTAATTATTCAGTACAGTCGCTCAAAAAAAATCCGAAAAGTATAGTTGACTGCAGAATTCAGAAAAAGTATCTGGGAACGATTTTTTTAGAAATTAGTGATCTGGCAACCTTCGTGTACCGACTGTACCGACTAATAGTTTAGTCAGAAAAAGAGAATAATACTAATTATTCAGTACAGTCGCTCAAAAAAAATCCGAAAAGTATAGTTGACTGCAGAATTCAGAAAAAGTATCTGGGAACGATTTTTTTAGAAATTAGTGATCTGGCAACCTTCGTGTACCGACTGTACCGACTAATAGTTTAGTCAGAAAAAGAGAATAATACTAATTATTCAGTACAGTCGCTCAAAAAAAATCCGAAAAGTATAGTTGACTGCAGAATTCAGAAAAAGTATCTGGCAACGATTTTTTTAGAAATTAGTGATCTGGCAACCTTCGTGTACCGACTGTACCGACTAATAGTTTAGTCAGAAAAAGAGAATAATACTAATTATTCAGTACAGTCGCTCAAAAAAAATCCGAAAAGTATAGTTGACTGCAGAATTCAGAAAAAGTATCTGGCAACGATTTTTTTAGAAATTAGTGATCTGGCAACCTTCGTGTACCGACTGTACCGACTAATAGTTTAGTCAGAAAAAGAGAATAATACTAATTATTCAGTACAGTCGCTCAAAAAAAATCCGAAAAGTATAGTTGACTGCAGAATTCAGAAAAAGTATCTGGCAACGATTTTTTTAGAAATTAGTGATCTGGCAACCTTCGTGTACCGACTGTAC
>JAWZYU010000648.1:0-91000 GCA_038380435.1 Ryuthela nishihirai
CAACCACAAATTATAACGATCAACAGAGTCGTAAGCCTTTTTGAAATCAACAAAGTTAGCAACCAAAGGTTTCTGAAACTCTAAAACATTTCTCAAGAATCTGCCCATGTGAAAATATCTGATCTACACATCCCCTACCACTTCTGAATCCACACTGATCATCATGCAATTGTCCATCAACCATATTCTTAATTCTATTGAGCACAAACATGCAAAGAACTTTACATGGAATAGAAAGTAGGCTGATACCCTTATAGTTATCGCAAGGACTACTGTCATCTTTTTTAAAAATAGGGAGAATAACAGTTCTCGTAAAATAGAACAGTTCTGGAAAAATAGAAAGCCACAGGCAGAATGGCTTTATCGTAAAAGATATTCAAAATATCAGTCAACGATGTGGTAATAGAAACATTTCCAGTTCTAAACATTTCAGTAGGAATTTCATTTGCCACTGAGAATTTAGGTAAAGTTTTGAAATAGCGGAAATAACTAGACTGTGATACAGGGCCAACATTAAAGCCAGTAGTGCATCCATAATTATTACAAACAGTAGGAATAATACTAATCACATTGTTTAGAACATCACTGAAATGCTCAGCCCACCTAGCCATGACAGAATCCTCAACTTCTATATAACCTTACCTTGTTTATCCTTCAATCCCTGTATATCTGTCCGTCTTCTACCGCGCAAAACATTAACTATCTGGTACAGCTCTCTGCTGTTGTGCTGTCTAACCACTTTTTCTGCTTTGCCAACTAAGTCATCAAGCCAAATATTCTTATCAGCTGTTAACCGATCATTGACACGTTTATCAAACTCTTTATATCGCTTTCAGTTAGGATAAGTAGGATGTTAATGGCCGAGTGGTTTGCGCGTTTGGCTACTGATGTAAGAGACCTGGGTTCGAACCCCGGGTAAGAATGGTGAATGTTTGTGTTGTTTTTCTGCTGAGGTCCTGCAATCCTCACAGACTTTCTACTATGGCATATAAACTGACAGGCTCCTATCAGACCTCTGTGGCAAGCAGCTGCTTGAGGGGGTATTTATTTATTTATTAAGGATATTTCTGCATTTCTTTATTTCAAAAATAAACTTCAGTGCCTTACCACTCAGGGCGGGGGTGGCTCAGTCGGTAGCGCGCCAGGTTCGTAAACTGTAGTTCCCAGGTTCGAGTCCCAGCTGGGTCAGCTTTGAGATTTATCTCCGCGAAATTCCCCGCCCTGCCCACGGTCAGTATGGGACACCGATGGGCTTGGAAAGGCCGCCGTCCGTCGGATGGGACGTTAAGCCGTGTCGCCGTGTGCGGGAGAGACATACCCTGTGGACGTTAAAGAACACGCTCGATGGCTTTGACGGGAGGCTACCATCTGTCTCCCAACAGCTGTTCCAGTGAGTCCCCTCCCCCAACCTTCTCTGAGCCTTCGGGGTCCTTGTGACCTGGCCATTTAGCCCATGGTGTGCAAAAAAGTGCCGCTCAGAGGTAAAACAACCCAACCCAAGTCTTACCACTCAAATACGAGTTCCATTGAAAATGTTTTTAACATGCATCTGCAGAACAAAAAACATTGTACTTACCTCAACGAACTTTTACTCTCCTACAAAGGACTTCCCCCTCCAGCATCTGTGCAAAGTTGCAGACGTCTATGTCAATTCTGATTCCCAGGTTCCAGTCATGACTGTGCCAGTATTGTGATATAGCTCCACAAATCTCTCTGACCTACCCTCAGTCAGTATGGGACATCTATGGGCTTGGAAAGGCCACCGTCCGTCAAACGGGAAGAAAAGCCTTCGCTCTGGGTACGGGGGAACCATACCCTGTGCATGTTTTTACAAACTTCCCTAATGGAAACATTTAAAACTGGAGAACACATAGTCACCCAAAGATAAAATTTCCTTGAAATGTTAGTTAATATATTTTTCAACACATTCCTTTTTCGAGTAAATTTAAGGATAAGTGCTTGAGATAGTGTCTGAACTAATTAGAAGACAACACTTGATATATTAATTCATTATTAGATAAAAGTGTAATAACCCATTTGGAACACTATATGGGGGGGGGGGGTTGTTGTTGGGTTGTTTTACCTCTGAGCGGCACTTTTTTGCACACCATGGGCTAAATGGCCAGGTCACATGGACCCCGATGGCTCAGAGAAGGTTGGGGAGGGGACCCACTGGAACAGCTGTTGGGAGACAGATGGTAGCCTCCCGTCAAGGCCATCCAGCGTGTTCTTTAATGTGCACAGGGTATGGCTCTCCCATACACGGGGCCACGGCTTAACGTCCCATCCAACGGACGGCGGCTTTTCCAAGCCCATAGGTGTCTCCTACTGATCGTGGGCTCGGCGGGGAATTTTGCGGAGATAAATCTCAACGCTGACCCAGCTGGGACTCGAACCTGGGAACTACAGATTACGAGTCTGGCGCGCTACCGACTGAGCCAACCCCGCCCCGTTGGGGGAGGGGACCCACTGGAACAGCTGTTGGGAGACAAATGGTATCCTCCCGTCAAGGCCATCCAGCGTGTTCTTTAACGTGCACAGGGAATGGCTCTCCCGCACACGGGGCCACGGCTTAACGTCCCATCCAACGGACGGCGGCCTTTCCAAGACCATCGGTGTCCCCTACTAACCGTGGGCAGGGCGTTGAATTTTGCGGAAATGGTTAACAGACATTTCGTCGGGTGATGAGACGTGTTTTTGTTACTAAACAACTCCCAGAAATAAAAGCTACTATGTTTGAGTTAAGGAAGATGAACTACATCTCCAAATCCTCCAACAAAACTTTCGTATAAGGAGGATGATTTTCACAATCTTTTTAAATCCTAAGGAGTGGTAGCCGTGGACACCTTACCTGAAATAATGACTCTAAATGGCCAATACTACAACAGCATTGTTTTGTCCAAAATGGATAAGGAGATGAAGGAGCAGCGTCCAACAACAGTCATGTCAAGGGTTCTCCTTTTTCAGGACAATGCCAGTGTGATCACAAAACCCTACAAGTTACGGCCTAGTTGGAGCAGGAAAAAAATCAAACTACTACCCCATCCTGCCGATTCACCCGATCTTGTACCATGCTATTTTTGGTTGTTCCCAAAAATTAAAAAGAAACTTGATGGGACGCGTTTTTCAAGGATACAAGGCCTTACATTACAGAATGCGTTCATACAGAGTTCAGGAGTATTCTCTAACAGGAATAAGACCAACGTTCCAGAATTGGCGTAGACATTTGCACAGTATTGGAAGGGAGTACAGTCGTTCGAAAAAATATCCAAACACTATGGTTGATTAGAGAATTAAAAAAAAAAAAAATATATATATATATATCTGGCAATTATTTTTTATAAATTAGTGATCTGGCAACCGCGTCACGTGACACGTAGGTTGCCAGATCACTGATTTCTAAAAAAAAATCGTTGCCAGATATATATTTTTTTAAATTCTGTAATCAACCGTAGTGTTCGGATACTTTTTTGAGCGACTGTAGATGGTCATATTATTTTGATACTAGATCGTGTGGGCTCACTCACGGAAATATTGAGCATGTGCAGTTACCGTTCACAGCAAACTGGAGCGTATACAGTAACTGCACACGCTCCAGTTTCCTGTGAACGGTAACTGGAGCGTGTACAGTTGCTGTACACGCTCCAAATATTTTTCGTGAATTCTGTAATCACGTGACACGAAGGTTGCCAGATCACTAATATCTAAAAAAATCGTTGCCAGATATATTTTCTGAATTCTGTAATCAATTATAGTGTTCGGATATTTTTTTGAGCGACTGTACTTTTAAGGAGAGTAAAAGTTTTGTTGAGTTAAGTGCAATGGCTTTCATCCTACAGATGCATATCAAGAACATTTCGAACGCCCCTCGTAAAGCATTTTTTAGCACTCTTGCTTTCTCAAGTACTTGAAAACTATTGAAGTTGGAATAGAAATTAGAATCTCTCTCTGTTAACCCTTTCACGACTAAGGGAAACATTTTTCCCATTTTAAAATTGGTGATTGTCGTATTTAATTATAACCTTATCTGCATTTTTTATACAGAATGTAAAAATAGAACGTATGCGGAACGCAATTACGTAAACGGGAACGTTTAGAAAACAAAAACAGAACTGTCAGGACGCATAATATATGTACTATGTGCAATGTCCATCTTTGCCTTACTACCAAAAGAAATTGCTTCGCAGAATATCATAATTAGCACATCATTTTGTATAGTAATTTTATTTCATAATTTTGTATTATTTTAGTTAACATTTTGTTATAATAAACCAATAAATAAAAGGCATTGCATAATAAGCCTAACTATAATTTGTGTTACCTTTATAGTCCATTGGGAAAAATATTTCCCATAAAATTCCAAAAAAACTACACATTGTTATGTATTTTTCTTATGATTTTTATTTATTTTACGTCTAAACAAACTGAAATAAACAGTTACATACTAATATTTACTTTTAGAAACCTTATGGTCCTGAAAGGGTTAAATACGAATAAAAATCATGAAAGTCAATGAGGTCGATATTAGATGTGTTATTTTGACATTTAAAAATTCAAGTTTTTGAATTAAATTGTTTAACTTACGCAGATATCCTGACTACAAATTCTTCTACAATGCTGATTCTACTCTGCTGGCTTCTCAACTATCGACAAGGTATCAGAACATTTCCACTTGGGGAGTGGTTGTCGATCTGTTCATGTTAGCCAAATGCAACTTTATCGTCGGCACATTCTCCTCAGGGGTAAGTTTTAACCATTTTCTCTTGATTATTTACAATATCTGCTATCGTTGTCGTTTTAGTGGGTGGTGGCTCAGTCGGTAGCGCGCCAGGCTCGTAATCTGCAGTTCCCAGGTTCGAGTCTCAGCTGGGTCAGTCGTTGATATTTATCTCTGCAAAACTCCCCGTCCTGCCCACGGTTAGTAGGGGACACCGATGGGCTTGGAAACTCCGCCATCTGTTGGAATTGACGTTAAGCCGTGGTACTGTGTGTGGAAGAGCCATACCCTGTGCACGTTAAAGAACACACTGGATGGCCTTGACGGGAGGCTACCACCTGTCTCCTAACAGCTGTTCCAGTGGGTTCTCTTCCCATATCCTTCTCTGTGCCTTCGGGGTTCTTGTGACCTGGCCATTTAGCCCATTGTGTGCAAAAAGTGTCACTCAGAGGTGAAATAACCCAAGTTGTTGCTTTAGAGCATAAACTGGAAGAATCTTTTACAAAGGGTTTGTTTTTTTTTACCTCTGAGCGGCACTTTTCTGTACACCATGGGCTAAATATCTAGCTCACAAGCAGCCCGAAGTCTCAGAGAAGGTTGGGGGAGGGAACCCAATGGAACAGCTGTTGGGAGACAGATGGTAGGCTCCCGTCAAGGCCATCCAGCGTGCTCTTTAACGTGCACAGGGTATGGCTCTCCCGCACACGGGGTCACGGCTGGCTCAGAGAAGGTTGGGGGAGGGGACCCACTGGAACAGCTGTTGGGAGACAGATGGTAGCCTCCCGTCAAGGCCATCGAGCGTGTTCTTTAACGTGCACAGGGTACGGCTCTCCCGCACACGGGGCCACGGTTTAACTTCCCATCCGACGGACGGCGGCCTTTCCAAGCCCATCGGTGTCCTCTACTGACCGTGATCAGGGCGGGGAATTTTGCGGAGATAAATCTCAACGCTGACCCAGCTGGGACTCGAACCTGGGAACTACAGATTACGAGCCTGGCGCGCTACCGACTGAGCCACCCCGCCCCGGTTTTGGAGGCAGTGTCATGTTATGGGGCACCTTCTGCTGGTACGGAACGGGTCCCCTGATATTGCTGGAAGGTCGGGTGTCCTCTGAGGATTATCAGAACATTGTTGCCGATCAAGTCCATCCTGCAATGTTGACTTTTTATCCAGCTGGTAACGGCTGTTTCATTGACGACAATGCCATTGTCTATCGTGCAAGATGTGTTCAGCAGTGGTTCAGCGAGCGTGACAGCTACTTCCCCCATCTTCCCTGGCTAGCACAAAGCCCATATCTGAACCCCATTGACAATGTATGGGACATGTTAAAAAAACAGATCTGGGAGCAAAGTTCTCTTCCGTCAAATCTGAGCCAGTTAAGACGACTGTCTGGTGAATGCCTAGTATGCTGGAGATATCAAGACACTCCAACACCTTGTGGAATCTATGCCAAATCGAATACGTGCTGTAATTCGGGCTAAAGGAGGTCCAACTCGGTTTTGAATAAAGGTTTTTAAATCAGTGGCCAGTTTGTGTAGTAGGTCATGCTGTGAATATAAAGGAAACTTATGACGATATGAAACAATTACTTCAATACATAAATTATGACAAACACCAGTGTCATACTTGTGCGGACTTAAAAGGTCATTGCTCTTTTTCTTGGTGGGGCGGGGGTGGCTCAGTGGTAGCGCGCCAGGCTCGTAATCTGTAGTTCCCAGGTTCGAGTCCAGCTGGATCAGCGTTGAGATTTATCTCCGCAAAACTCCCCGTCCTGCCCACGGTTAGTAGGGGACACCGATGGGCTTGGAAAGGCCGTCGTACGTCGGATGGGACGTTAAGCCGTGGCCCCGTGTGCGGGAGAGCCATACCATGTGCACGTTAAAGAACGCGCTGGATGGCCTTGACGGGAGGGTACCATCTGCCTCCCAACAGGTGTTCCAGTGGGTCCCCTCCCCCAACCTTCTCTGAGCCTTCGGGGTCCATGTGATCTGGCCATTTAGCCCATGGTGTGCAAAAAAGTGCCGCTCAGAGGTAAAACAACCCAACAACTCCTTTTCTTGGAATAACGTGCTATAGACGTTATGCAATCTTCAGTGAATGACGTAATACAAGTGACTGTATTTCGGAAACCATAGCCAATCAAATATTTTTGTTGTCATCTTCGTTTTCAGCACCACGATTTACATACGAGGCTCTTTGAATTTCCGAAACACACCAAAGGCCAAAATTTTTTGCTCAGTGTTATTAATTACATTCAATAATCCTACTCCGTCTCGTGGATGAATGGATAGTGTGCTTGGCTACTGATAAAACACACCTGGATTCGAGCCTCATGGATGTTTGGGGTTGTCTTTGATCTTGAGGTCCAGCCTTCCTCACGGACCTTCTACTACAGCTTATAAACTGATAGGCTCCTGTCATGAGATCTATGTGGCAAGCATGTATTTGAAAATTTTACTCGCAAATTGGGAATTTATACAGGGTGAATCTGAAAAAGTGGGCAAAACTTTACGGGGTGGTAGAACGCAGCTATACGAGCAATATTCGTCATAGAATGTATGGTCGGAACGCAAGCGGTGAGAAGTTAAAAGGTAGTTTTCCACTGTCACATTTAAAGAATGAACACAAGAAGGAGAGAAGATACTCTGTGCCTCACTTGCATTCCCGTCCGCCGCACCGTACACAAAGTGCATATCCGCCATTTCGTGGTTAGTATAACCAGCCATCCTCTCGGCAATCCACGGTAGAAATGCCGTTGGGTGCGAGGACCGACCCTTTTATACCATTTCCAACGCCACCTAGCGGCTCGCCGTTTGCGTTCCGCCCATACTTTCTATGACGAATATTGCTCGTATAGCTGCGTTCTACCACCCCGTAAAGTTTTGCCCACTTTTTCAGATTCACCCTCTATATATGTTACCGCTAAAGTGCAGAAATCAGTTATTCTACAGATTATCTAGGTATTGTGCAGATTAACTAGGGTGATCCGTTAACGTGCGGAAAATTGTTTCATTTCTCAAATTACCTGGATAATCTGCACATTACCTACTAGGCACTCGTTAAAGTGAAAATAAGATCTTTGCTGGAACAACAGGAACGTTTCTGTACGCTTAAATTAACATAATGTTATTTATCTAGTGTCCGAGAGTAGAGTTGAAACCAGGGTCATCCCTCTGTCAACATGAATCAGTCGTCCGAATTATAAAAAACGCCCCCAAAATGAGCAGGCCAAGTGAGAACGAATCATTTTAGTGATTCGTTATCAAGAATGAATCACTTTACCGATTCGTTCTCACTTGGCCTCCGCTCATCCGGGGCGTTTTTTATAATGCGGACGAGTGAATCATGTGACACGAAGATTCATATTCAAGAGATTCACCACTATGAGAGAAACAAACGTTTGAACTTTAACGATACGGAAGCCGTTAATGTGCACATTACCTAGGTAAAATGCGGAAAACTCTTGATTCCGCTCGTTAACGGAGCAAATCAGTTAAATGTAATGGTAATGTGCACATTAACGGCTTTCGAGCTTTAGCGGTAACATATATATGTAATTTTAATAACGCCGTATTTAACCTTTTCTTCCTGTTTTCGCAGATTACAAGACTGGCGTACGAGTTAATGCAAGCTTTTCAAGGTCCCAAAGCAGCGTCACAAGTGCATTCACTGGACCTGGAGTATTTCTATGCCTGGGTTCCTCGGCCTCCCCGTGTGGCTCTCTATGACCACCAAGCTCTTACTAAAGACGAATTGTCTTTCCTTGCGGATGATATCATCTACTCACCGGACAGTGACGATCATTTACCTTATCACGAAGGTAGAAGTGGAAAAACCTTTAATGGATTAGTGACTAGAAACAACCAGAGGACAAATCGAAGGGGCTTGGTACCCAAATACAAAACTCGAAGGATTTATGAGTTCGAACACTTTCCTGACTTTCACGAAGGTGTACATGAATTTATAAATCAAGATGCAGCATAAATGGATCATCATGAAAATCTAGAGATATGCTATTTTTCGATATACGCCACTGATAAATCTTACTTCATTCATAGATTTTTCACACCATACTGTTTACAAAATATTACTCTTTGAATCCAATTTATAATGCTATTCAGCATTCATCAGGATCCTTTCACGTTACGGAGAGAGAGAGGGGGTTACTGCCTCTCAATAGTGCACCAGATTCGTAAGTTTCACTTCCCAGGTTCTAGTTCCCACCTGTGCCAACACTGAGCTTTATCTCCGTCCACCCCAATTCATTCGGTCAGAAACGGCACACCAATGGGTTTCGAAAAGCCTCCGTCCGTCGGATGGACATTAAGACCTGACCCATGTGTGGGACAGTCATATTTTGTGTACGTTAAGAAGACACTGGATGGTCTTGACTAGAGGCTATCATCTGTTTCTCAACAGCCACACAGTGGATCCCATCTCTTCAACCTTCTCTGAGCCATCAGGACCCTTGTGACATGGTTATTTAGACCATTGTGTGTAAAAAGTGCTGCTCAGAGGTAAAACAATTCAATTCAATTTTAAAGAACCAACTGGGTGACCTAGACGGGAGGCTACCATCTGTCTCCTAACAGCTCTCTGGTGGTTCTCCTCTCCGCAACCTCTTTTTGAGCTGTGGGGGTTCTTGTGACCTGAATTTTTAGCACATTGAATGAAACAAGTTCTGTTCAGAAGTAAAACAGCCAAATTCAACGTTAACAGGTGTCATCTGTCTTCTAACAGTTCTCCAGTGGTTCTCCTCTTTCCAACCTCTCTCTGAGCTCTGAGGGTTTTTGTGACCTGGATCTTTAGCCCATTGTATTAAAAAAAGTGCTGTTGAGAATTAAAACATTGAAATTCAACGTTAAAGAACCCACTGGGTGACCTTAACGGGAGGCTGTCATCTGACTCCTCTCCCCAACCTCTGTCTGAGTTCTGAGTTTTTTGTGACCTTATTTTTTAGCCCATTGTATGCGAAAAAAGTGCTGTTCAAAGGTAAAACAACAAAATTCAACGTTAAACAACTCACTGGGTGGCCTTGACGGGAGGCTATCATCTGTCTCCTAACAGCTCTCCAGTTTTTCTCCTCTGCCTAATCTCTCTCTGAGCTCTGGGCGTTCTTGTGACCTGGTTTTTTAGCCATTGTATGAAAAAAAGTGCTGTTCAGAGGAAAAACAACCAAATTCAACGTTAAAGAACTCACTGGGTGGCCTTGACGGGAGGATATCATCTGTCTCCTAAACAGCTCTCCAGTTGTTCTTCTCTCCCCAACCTCTATCTGAGCCCTGGGGGTTCTTGTGATCTAGTTTTTAGCCCATTGTGTGCAACAAATGAGTGCTGTTCAGAGGTAGAACTACGAAACAGAATTTGGAGAAGAGTAGAACGATAGTGGATTGCTTTTAAGCTTTGTCTGAAATCTTAAAATTATATACTTTATATATTTATATAAACCTCCCGAAGCAGCTGCTTGCCACAGAGATCTGACAGGAGCCTTTCAGTTTAATACGCCATAGTGTAGAAGGACCTGTGAGGATGGCGGGTCATCAGTAGATTTTTTACCAACTGCACGATGTGTTCCCAGGTGGTCTCTAGTGTTGAAACCCTGTTTTTAAAAATCGGGTTTTAACAGTTTTTTTAAAATTTCACCAAAAATCGATAATCGAAAACAAAAAATCGTTTTTTTCATTAATTTTTTATTTGATTACAGTAATGTTGAATTTTTTATAAATGTTTTTATAGAAAGAGAGAGAGAAGGAGAATGAAAAAAAAATGAAAAATGAACACATTTCAAGGTCATTCAAATAGTGAACGAACGCATTCATAATCCTATTCGCCAATCTATAATTATCCATACGGGCAACATGACCAAACCAACGGAGTCTCTGCACAATATGCTGTTTAAAGGAGGTTGCAGACTCCTTTGCCTAAGCTCATCATTAGTTACAATGTTTAACCACCTAATACCCAAGATACTACGTAAGCATCTGGAATCAAAAGCATCTAGTTTCCTGTTATCTTGTTTACAAAGTGTCCACGTTTCACTACCATAACTAACCCTAGAAAGAGCCAAACTATTATACAGTCTAATTTTAGTCTTTAGGTGTATACGCCTATTTCACCACAATCTCCATAGATTCTTAAAAGTCCCGGCAGCAATCCCTATTCGTCTGTTAATCTCATGCCGCATATCACCAGTATCTGTTACATATACAGTATCTGTTACATATTGTCCCAAGGTAATAAAACTGTGACACCTGCTGAAGACTGCAACCATTCAGATGAATTGAATCACAACCTGCCTGACCAATTTTCATCACTTTAGTTTTCTCTCTGTTTATAACCAAACCTACTCTACTACCAGTCTCATCAACAGCTCGAATGAAAGGGTTCATCTCATCAACATCATTTGCCAAAAGGGCTAAATCATCAGCATAATCTAAATCAGAGATTTTAGTATCTCCAGACCATTTAAGGCCAAAATCTTTCCCTTGCAATGAATTTCGCATAACATAATCAATAACCAAGCTAAAGAGAAAAGGAGACAAAATACACCCTTGTCGAACACCAGAAGTAATGATAAACCAATTGCTACAAGACTTACCAACTTTCACACACGACTCAGTGTTATTATAGAGAGCTTTCTTTATGTTAACTAACTTGTCTGCAATGCCATACGATCGCACAATCAACCACAAATTATGATGATTAACAGAGCTGAAATCTTTTTCGAATCAATAAAGCTTGTAACTACAGGTTTCTGAAACTCTAAACATTTTTCAAGAATCTGTCTGAGTGAAATTATCTGATGTACACATTCCCTACCACTTCTGAATCCACATTGCTCATCATGCAATTGCCTGTCAACCAGATTCTTAATTCTATTAAGCACAATCATGCAAAGAAATTTCCCTGGAACAAAGAGTAGTGTGATACCCCTATAGTTATCACAAGAACTGCGATCACCTTTTTTGAAAATAAGGATAATAATAGCTCTGGTAAAATCCTTAGGAACCACGCCTTTATCATAAAAGATATTCAAAATTTCAGTCATCCAAGTGGTAACCGAAACATTCCCAGCTCTAAACATTTCCGTAGTAATTTCATCTATCCTTGGGATTTATGTTGTTGAAGTTCAGAAATAGACAAAATAACTTCAGATTGCGTTATAGGGTCAACATTAAAACCACCAATGCATTTATCATCATTACAAACAATGGGAGTAGAACTAACCACATTGTTTAGAACATCACTGAAATGCTCAGCCCACCTAACCATGACAGAATCCTCCCCTTCTATAACCTCACTTTGTTTATCCTTCAATCCCTGTATACCCTCCGTTTTCTACCACATAAAACCTTAACTATCTGGTACAGCTCTCTGCTGTTGTGCTGCCTAACTGCTTCCTCAGCTTTGTCAGCCAAACCATCAAGCAAAGATTCTTATCAGTAGCTAACTGATCTTTTTACACGTTTGTTAAGCTCTCTGTAATGCTTTCTACTAGGAGTAGTAGGGTATTGAAGATGATGATGAAGACTTAAATGAATATAAGTATGATGTGAATCAAGGCCTATATTTGGATCCTATGTTTGAGATAAATATTGAGGCAAATGAGTCACCGCGACGTAGTTGGGTTGGGTTGGGATGTTTTACCTCTGAGCGGCACTTTTTTGCACACCATGGGCTAAATGGCCAGGTCACATGGACCCCGAAGGCTCAGAGAAGGTTGGGGGAGGGGACCCACTGGAACAGCTGTTGGGAGACAGATGGTAGCCCCCCGTCAAGGCCATCCAGCGTGTTCTTTAACGTGCACAGGGTATGTCTCTCCCGCACATGGGCCACGGCTTAACGTCCCATCCGACGGACGGTGGCCTTTCCAAGCCCATAGGTGTTCCCTACTGACCGTGGGCAGGGCGCGGAATTTTGCGGAGATAATTCTCAACGCTGACCCATCTGGGACTCGAACCTGGGAACTACAGATTACGAGCCTTTCGCGCTACCGACTGAGCCACCCCCCCCCCCCCGCGACTTAGTACAGATCACTTGAGAGTAATTAAGAAACTCAGAAAAATCTGTCGAATGTGTCACAACTTGAAGAATGACAGAGTTCAAGATTTCGTAAAGGAAGAATTCAATGGAGAAGAAAAGAAGCTTATCTTAGACTGCAAGACACGGTGAAATAGTTTCCTTTCTATGATTGAACGTTTTCTAAAACTAAGGAACTTCATTCCTAAGGCTCTACGAGTACGAGCATCAACAGAAAATGTCTTAGAGGAGGAATGGATTTCTTAGATAACCTCGCTGAAACTCTTCGTCCACTTGAATTTGTTGTGAAAGTTCTATGCTCTGAAGAAGCAACTTTTCTTAAAGCTGACATGCTTATGAAAATCTGCCTTAAGAAACTAGACAATAAGGAAAATCCTATTGCTGCCAATCTCAAAGAATGCCTAATCAAACGCTATTCATCAAGACGACAAAAGGAAGTCATTTCATTGTTGAGATATTTAACCAATCCAGAGGATTTTAAAAATGAATCGTGTTATTTATTCTCTTTACAATCCAGACAAACACTAAAGAAAATCGCAGTACATATATTTCTTAGTCTTTTTCCTAATGAATGTCAAACCATCGAGGTAGATGATAATGCAGTCAGAAGTGCAAGGTGCAGCTAGCATTGCTAAAACTGACGAAGATGACGACTTAACGCACGAGTATTTGAGCGAAATGAATAAATTAGAAATGCTGCTTATGAAAGATTTCCGAGTTTTTAATGTCAACGATGAATTTAAATATTTTGAAGCCATATTAAAAAAGAGTAAAGATTTATAGCTTTTAGGTAATGCGTTACTTACTGTTAAACCAATGAGTGTTGAATCAGAAAGAGACTTCTCAGCTGCGGGCCTTTTTTTTTATCTAAGCTTCGTTCAAGAATGAGAGATAAATACCCATAATGCCCTTTGTTTCTTAAGATGTCATTTTCAACATAGCGATAAAATATAAATTTAATTTTATATATTTCTTACAAAATAAAATAAATACCCCCTCAAGCAGCTGCTTGCCACAGAGGTCTGACAGGAGCCTGTCAGTTTATATGCCACAGTAGGAGATCTGAGAGGATGGCAGGACCTCAGCAGAAAAACGACACACACACATCCATGCCTAATTCCGGGGCTCGAACCCAGGTCCCTTAGATCAGTAGCCAAGCGTGCTAACCACTCGGCCACTTTAGTTTTCTAGGTAAATGTTTTTTTATTAAAATTTTTTGTTTCAATGCTTTTTTCCATAATAGATACAAATTTTAATTTTATTCTTTATAATTTTTTTTACAAAAAGTTTAATTTTTGTTTTCCAAGTAGAGATTTTTTTTATTAATTTTTTTTTCAATTCTAAATTGTCTGAATGATGCATTATTTTGGTTAAAATAAAATATGTCAATTGTCAAAGTTGTCATTTGATTTTTCATATGTATACGTATGATGCTGCCTTTTGGGCATTTTTTTGTCCAAAAAATAGACGATAAACTATTCTTGTTAAGAGTTAAAGTCAGTACCTTTCTTTTTGGCTTTTAAAAATTACTATACTTTTTGATCGAAACCGGTTAAAACCGATTTTTAAAAAACATATCAATTAAAACCGGCTTTTAAATTTTCGATTATTCTTCAACTTTAGTGGTCACCCTTCCAAGTATTGACCGCGCCCAAAGCTGCTTCGGTGATCGGACGAGAACTAATGTTTTCAACTTGGTACTGTCGCTCAAAAAAGTATCCGAACACTACGGTTGATTACAGAATTCAGAAAAAATATCTGGCAACGATTTTTATAGAAATTAGTGATCTGGCAACCTTCGTGTCACATGATTACAGAATTCAGGAAAAATATCTGGAGCGTGTACAGCAACTGTACACGCTTTAGTTACCGTTCACAGCAAACTGGAGCGTGTGCAGTAACTGCACACGCTCCAGTTTGCTGTGAACGGTAACTGCACACGCTCAATATTTCCGTGAGTGAGCCCACACGATCTAGTATCAAAATAATATGACCACCTACAGTCGCTAAAAAAGTATCCGAACACTATGGTTGATTACAGAATTCAGAAAAAATATCTGGCAACGATTTTTTTAGAAATTAGTGATCTGGCAACCTTCGTGTCACGTGATTACAGAATTCAGGAAAAATATCTGGAGCGTGTACAGCAACTGTACACGCTTCAGTTACCGTTCAAAGTAAACTGGAGCGTGTGCAGTTACTGCACACGCTCCAGTTTGCTGTGAACGGTAACTGCACACGCTCAATATTTCCGTGAGTGAGCCCACACGAGCTAGTATCAAAATAATATGACCACCTACAGTCGCTAAAAAAGTATCCGAACACTATGGTTGATTACAGAATTCAGAAAAAATATCTGGCAACGATTTTTTTAGAAATTAGTGATCTGGCAACCTTCGTGTCACGTGATTGCAGAATTCAGGAAAAATATCTGGAGCGTGTACAGCAACTGTACACGCTCCAGTTACTGTTCACAGCAAACTGGAGCGTGTGCAGTTACTGCACACGCTCCAGTTTGCTGTGAACGGTAACTGCACACGCTCAATATTTCCGTGAGTGAGCCCACACGATCTAGTATCAAAATAATATGACCACCTACAGTCGTGTCACGTGACACGAAGGTTGCCAGATCACTAATTTCTAAAAAAAATCGTTGCCAGATATTTTTTCTGAATTTTGTAATCAACTGTAGTGTTCGGATACTTTTTTGAGCGACTGTACTGCCGTTGGCAAAAAGAATACTTTACCTTCTTGAAATTAATACTTGTTCAGGCTTAAACATTTTTAATTACTGAACTCGATTTACGTAGGGGTTGTGTTTTTATACACGGCCGGGTGAATCTGAAACGCTTGTATTAAGCACAATTTTTCCATGAGACACAAAGCAAACTGAAAGGAGCGAAGGACTACTTTTTTTTAGATATAGACATTTATTCGCATTGGACAAATCAGTTATACATTTCATATAAAGAATTTTGCATAAGATATTTTCTAAATTTCTATATTGAAGTTTAGGAATATTAAACACATCTACAAGAGTTCAAGTAACTCGCATGTGTGTTTATACAATTTGGTAAAACATTTTGGAAAAGGCAACAAATTTAACACAAAAATCTACATATGTGATATCATTTTCCATTCGAATTCCAACATAATGAAGGACAAATTTTAAAAACAAACGTATACCTATCATAATAATGATTACTGACCTTTTTGAAAGAAGTTTTTCAATGTTATTATGTTCAAAAATCAAGATTTTCAACCTCCTTTTAAAAGAGTGAAATCTTGTTTCCTCTGTAAGATCTCCCGGCAAAGTATTTAATATTTTTGGTGCTAAATATATATAATATTTTTGTACAGTGGCTTTTTTTGGAAGAGGTAAAATAAGATTTATCTGTTTAGCAATTCTCGTATTATAATTTATACGTCTAATGTTGCTTTAAATCTAGTGCTTTTTAAGATATAAAATGATATTGTATATGCATAATTTTCTTAAAGGTAATATAAGCAATTTACTATAAAAATGTCTAACACTATCATATCTTCTTTTCCTTAAAATACATCTAATTAATAATAAATAAATAACTCAAAATAGAATAATTATTCTATTTTGAGTTCCAATTAATGGTTTAATATTAATGTTATAAACTCCATCCCAAGAATTTAATCCATATGTTAAATAAGATTTAACCTATGTAAGGTTTACAAAAGTGTAAGTGTAACAAAATGTAGTGTAAGGTTTACAAAATTTCTGATATGAAATAATTGTCGTATTATTGTATTAAGTTTATTTATTAAAGAATCAATGTGTTTATTCCAAGTTAGTTTACTATCAACATGCAGTCTTAAGTATTTATAGCACTCAACACCTTCTAGTGGCTTGCATGAACAACCATTACTGATGCATTTAAGTGTATGATAAAATAATTTAATTTTTAAATTATCTCTTTTATTTTGTCTCAATCAGAAATATACATATTTCGTTTTTTCTAGAAACAACTTATTTTTCATAAAACAATTTCTGATATTTCATAAATCTTTATTTATTTTTTTAATCAAAACATTTTTAGTAGTTGCTGTATATGCAGGGTGAATCTGAAAAAGTGGGCAAAACTTTACGGGGTGGTAGAATGCAGCTATACGAGCAATATTCGTCATAGAAAGTATGGGCGGAACGCAAACGGCGAGCCGCTAGGTGGCGTTGGAAATGGTATAAAAGGGTCGGTCCTCGCACCCAACGGCATTTCTACCGTGAATTGCCGAGAGGATGGCTGGTTATACTAACCACGAAATGGCGGATATGCACTTTGTGTACGGTGCGGCGGACGGGAATGCAAGTGAGGCACAGAGTATCTTCTCTCCTTCTTGTGTTCATTCTTTAAATGTGACAGTGGAAAACTACCTTTTAACTTCTCACCGCTTGCGTTCCGCCCATACTTTCTATGACGAATATTGCTCGTATAGCTGCGTTCTACCACCCCGTAAAGTTTTGCCCACTTTTTCAGATTCACCCTGTATATATATACACCAGAGCAGTGTCAACAGCAAATGCTATTAATTCCTCTTTTATTTCCAGGTTACAAAGATCATTTATAAAAATATTAAATAATATCAGACTTAATACAGACCCTTGCAGAACACCATATTTATTAATTTTTACATTACTGAAATCATTTCCTATTTTTAACCTTTTGAGTTCTATTTTTTAAATAAGTTTGAAACCATAATAAAATTGTCCCTCGATCTCCAGATTTCTCAAGTTTCTATAATAACACACTGCTGGCCATTAAAAGTGCAACACCAGGAACAACTCATCAGATTGTCCCGAAATATGCAAGATGGGTTGGGTTGTTTTACCTCTGAGCGACACTTTTTTGCACACCATGGGCTAAATGGCCAGGTCACATGGACCCCGAAGGCTCAGAGAAGGTTGGGGAAGGGGACCAAATGGAACAGCTGTTGGGAGACAGATGGTAGCCTCCCGTCAAGGCCATCCAGCGTGTTCTTTAACGTGCACAAGGTATGGCTCTCCCGCACACGGGGCCACGGCTTAACGTCCCATCCGACGGATGGCGGCCTTTCCAAGCCCATCGGTGTCCCCTACTGGCCGTGGGCAGGGCGGGGAATTTTGCGGAGATAAATCTCAACGCTGACCCAGCTGGGACTCGAACCTGGGAACTACAGATTACGAGCCTGGCGCGCTACCGACTAAGCCACCCCCGCCCCTATGCAAGATGGGTAGCCCATGGGAGAACATGTAAATGATTCAAAGCGCAGCACATACGCACATCATGTGTGATAGTAACGCCCCTTGGAAGTGATATAAGAAGAGATTACGAAGAGCCGGTGTAAAGCACTGTAATTGTGTTTGTTCGCAGTTCATGCGCACTAAAGGATCAAGTATGCTCCGTCGAAGAATACGGCATCCATACGACCAGATTTCCGACTTTGATCGAGGGAGAATTGTGGGATTACGGGAAGGCGGATTATCGTACCGAGACATGGGTGCTCGTGCTGGACAGTGCTTACCACAGTGATGAGAATATGGCGTCATTGGGTAGAGGAAGAACGAACTCACCGACGTGAGGGATCTCAACGTCCCTGTCACACAAACGAACGAGAGGACAGACATCTCGTGTGCAATGCTTTGAATGATCGTACAGCCACATCAAACACCTTATCTCAATAGTTAGGATGTTTTGCATATCAACCAGTGTCTGCACGTACAGTTCGACGTCGTCTGCAGCATCGGGGCATCTTTGCTAGGTGGCCATTGCTTCGGCTATCATTGACTACAACACAGGCATGTGTGACTGCAGTGGTGCCAAGAACGTTGCGCACGGATGTGCGAATGGTATCGCATATTCTAAATATATATTATTAAATAGATATATAATGGCATCGGAAATACCTAAGTCAGGATTCAGGTACCTGCGATGGCTTCTGATCAGGATTATCCACCAGCTGACATAAGGTATCCCGTGCCTCTGTTCACTTAGGGCTGGCAACACACAAGCAAACAGAAAACAACAGCTGCAGATTCTCCCTCAACATGCACGTACCAATCAGCAAGTCCAGGATACATAATCAAGCTCAAATCCATAAACCAGTCTAGTGTCTAGTGGGTATAAATGGTCAGCACCAGGACCCTGTGATGTTGACCACTCCTCAGCAGGGTTGAAAAAAAGAAAAAAGTGGCCATAAACGTCCAGATTAGTAGGCCACACTGAGCTCGCAGGCCTCCCCTTCCATTCTCTTTCAAAAGAGAATATCTCTTTTCAAAGGTACAGTCACTCAAAAAAGTATCCGAACGTCATGGTTAATTAAAAAATTCAGAAAAAAAATATCTGGCAACGATTTTTTCAGAAATTAGTGATCTGGCATCCTTCGTGTACTGTACACGACGGATGCCAGATCACTAATTTCTAAAAAATCGTTGCCAGATATTTTTTCTGAATTTTGTAATCAACCATAGCGTTCGGATACTTTTTTGAGCGACTGTACTAACGGCTTGCACCAAGGGAAGGTGGTGTCAAACATAAGGTGCTAGACCTGGCCGGTTCTATGCATCATCACTGGGAATTGTACACAAATCTCCTTCCAATTTATGTTTAGCTACCATTTACAGACAAATTACATAATAAAAATCTATTTACAAAATTGTATACATAACAAAAATGTGTTCCATTAACACTACTGACTTATAAACAGCTATATAAAAAGATTTAATACTAGAACCACCAATCATGAATTGAGTTTGCATTGTTGAAAATTACATAACAGATACAAATAATGCACAATAGAACCTTTTACAACTAGATATTTCAGTAATTCAAGCTCAGATTTGTTGAAATCCCAAAACTGGAGAATTCACTGCCGATTTCGGTACTATGGTACCTATAAGATGCTGGCTTTGCCATTTCGTTCAATGAAAGCTGTCACTTGAAGATAATTCGTAGGTAATCTCTAAGTCTAGAACACACTTAGAGGAAGCAGCGATGTAAAATAGTCTTCGCACTTTCTGTTAGATGGGTTGGGTTGTTGGGTTGTTTTACCTCTGAGCGGCACTTTTTTGCACACCATGGGCTAAATGGCCAGGTCACATGGACCCCGAAGGCTCAGAGAAGGTTGGGGTAGGGGACCCACTGAAACGGCTGATAGCCTCCCGTCAAGGCCATCCAGCGTGTTTTTTTAACGTGCACAGGGTATGGCTCTCCCGCACACGGGGCCACGGCTTAACGTCCCATCCGACGGACGGTGGCCTTCCCAAGCCCATCGGTGTCCCCTACTGACCGTGGGCAGGGCGCGGAATATTTGCGGAGATAAATCTCAACGCTGACCCAGCTGGGACTCGAACCTGGAAACTACAGATTACGAGCCTGGCGCGCTACCGACTGAGCCACCCCCGCCCCTTCTGTTAGATGATCTGGGAACTTAACATCAAAGGCAACTATAAGATCACATCTTTTAGTAGCGTCTTTAGGTGAAGGCAGACTCTGAACGTGAATCCTGAGCACATTAGACAAGTTAAGGTTGGTATTATTAGTTGAGTCAAAGTTTTTCTTTGCTCTGCGAATCACATTTGTGACTTTATTTCTCAATGTTATATAGGCTGTTCTATATTAGTCATTAGTTTTGTCGTTTTTAGCATTTATCCATGCTTTGTTTGTTTGCTCGATTAAATCCTTTATTTCTGTTGTAATCCATTCCTTGTTACATCTGTTTTTGTTATTACCCCATTAATGTGAGTATTATAGTGAATTTTTGAGCCTTGTTTAATTTCATTTATTTTCCTTACAGTTCTATTATATGTATATCTAATTTGGACAATTTAAATGTCCTCAAATTGTATTCCAATCAATACTTCGCAATTCCATTTTAATTTTTTCCTCATTATAACAATAGGCAGGACTCTGTTTAGTACGATTCATGTTATTATTATTCGTTTCTGTGTTTATGATTTTTTGATATTTTGTCTAATAATGCTATAACAGGATAATGATCAGCAATTCTTCTTTCATAAATGAGTGTTGTGAAGAAAAAATTAGATTTTTTCGGCATTAGTGTGATAAATGCATGTTTGTGTTAGAATATTGTTTCTATATTCTTCTTTTGTGAAGCCATTTATGTATCCAAAATAACTGTAGTTTGTTAGTGTGTCCAGATATTTGTCCATCCTGATTTCGAAGGATTTTTGATATCTATATTATTGTCTACATTAAATATTGGCATATCGAATATCTATATTAAATTCGCCAATCATAATGACATTTTTCTGGTTTTCATTTTCAGTTAACCAAACATTTAAGTTATTACTGAATGCAAGAACATCTGCATAGGTGAGCGATATAACGCTATGGTAAAATTGCAATAGGTCGATAATTATTCTAATTATCTCCGTTTTCCCCCTCATTATAGATTGGTTTAAATATACAAAATTTCAAATCGTCACAAAGGTTCCTGTTTCCATTGATAAATTAATAATATAGACTAATAAATCTAATTTGTATCTAGCTATTATTTTTAATATTTTTGCATTTAAGATATCGTATCCTACAGCTTTATTTGTATCTAATTTTGAAATTAAATTCAAGACCTCTTTTGCATTTGTATTCATAAAAATTCACAGAACTCGAGACTGTGAAAACAAACACAACGGTCAAGAAGCTTTTCAAGAAGAAAACAAACACAGCGGTCAAATATCTTTTCTGACATGTCAGTTCTTCTAGAAATTATGTAGTTGTAACTTGGGTTATTTATACATAAGTGTATCATTTCTGTTGATGGAATATTATCCTGTAGTGTTTTACATTTGAATTTGTTTCTGTAAAACCACGTGCAGTAGATAAGTCATCATCTACATAAATTTTAGTCAAATTAGCAATCTTATAAAAATCATATTCTGTGTGGTTAACATTAATTTCAGGAACAATAATAACATCAATATAATGCAGAAAATTATCTAAAATAGCAAATCGCTAAACTTATCGTTGAGGCAACTATCCAAGTCTGTTGTACAGTCAGATGGTAATAAGTTGCACAGTTCAGAATTGTCACATTTCATAATGAGAAAAAAAAACCATTCAAGATCTGTAAAATTCAGATTAAAGAGTTTGAAGATTAGTGTTTAAGTCCATTCCCCTTGCATTTTCGGATTCTGATTTTTTTTATGTAAAGTTTTCCCTTCTTGCAACAAAAAAAAATATATTGTTCTCCTTAGCAAATCTTTTCACTCTCCAAAATCGAATCTTTGTTTGTACTTGTTAAGTTTTCATTGATATGTTATATCTCATTTATATTTCCATGAAAGACATCAGTAATCTGTATTCTAGTTTTCTTCTTTGCAATCCAATCATCCCTGCACTCTTCGGTCCTAAATCTGATCATGACAACAGATGGCGTACTTTTACTTTTCTTGCGTAATCTATGAAAGTTTTCTATTTTATGTTTCGCAAAATTTTTAATTTCTAGCTTATTAGCTATTTTAGATGTTGCGGAGAGCAGGTTTGCTTTAACTTCATGACTAGCATCAGGAACAATTTGAATTTCAATGCTATAATTAGTACGACTATACTGTTCTAAGGTGTTAAATTTTTGCTACATTAAAGCAACATTTTGACCTTTTCAGAGTTAGCTAAGGAAATTTTTTCAATTTTTGTGTGTCAGATCCACTTGAGTTACCTCGTAGTTTTTAAATTTAATTATCATGTCATCGTATTGTTTGGGGCGGGGGTGGCTCAGTCGGTAGCGCGCCAGGCTCGTAATCTGTAGTTTTCAGGTTCGAGTCCCAGCTGGGTCAGCGTTGAGATTTATCTCCGCAAAATTCCCCGCCCTGCTCACGGTCAGTAGGGGACACCGATGGGCTTGGAAAGTCCGCCGTCCGTCGGATGGGACGTTAAGCCGTGGCTCCGTGTGCGGGAGAGCCATACCCTGTGCACGTTAAAGAACACGCTGGATGGCCTTGACGGGAGGCTACCATCTGTCTCCGAACAGCTGTTCCAGTGGGTCCCCTCCCCCAACCTTCTCTGAGCCATCGGGGTCCATGTGACCTGGCTATTTAGCCCATGGTGTGCAAAAAATGCCGCTCAGAGGTAAAACAATCCAACCCAAACCATCTATTTTTCCGAGAAAAATGCAATCGCTTTTTTTTAACTTTGATAGCTCATTTTTAATTTCACTGGTATCATTAAGTTTCTCTTTAATTTTGAAAGAACTGACGTGTCAGAAGAGATATTTGACCGCTGTGTTTGTTTTCTTCTTGAAAAGCTTCTTGACCGTTGTGTTTGTTTTCACAGTCTCGAGTTCTGTGTATTTTTATGAATACAAATGCAGGAGAGGTCTTGAATTTAATTTCAAAATTCGATACAAATAAAGCTGTAGGCTACGATATCTTAAATGCAAAAATATTAAAAATAATAGCTAGATACAAATTAGATTTATTAGTCTATATTATTAATTTATCGATGGAAACAGGAACCTTTGTGACGATTTGAAATTTTGTATATCTAAACCAGTCTATAATGAGGGGGAAAAACAGAGATAATTAAAATAATTATTGACCTATTGAAATTTCACCAATTTTCTCTAAAATCATTGAAAAAATAGTTAAAAAAGAGTGGTTAGTAATTTGGATAGTATTGAGTTTCTTTATAAAGACCAGTTTGGTTTGGGTGAAAACTAAAATACATCTCATACACTAATAAAATTTAATGAATTGATTTATAAGCGCATTAATAATAAAAAAGATTATTGGGATTTTTTTAAGACATCAGAAAGGCATTTGACTCTATTAATCATAAAATACTTTTCATAAGTTGAAATTTTATGGTATTCGTGGTGTAGTCTATGATTAGTTTAAATCGTTTATTGAGAATAGAAAGCAAATTGTAATTATTAACAAATTTAAAAGTCAAACTTAATTGTCTTAAGGTGAAGTCCCACAGGGTTCTGTGTTGGGTCCTTTACTTCTTCTTATATAGATCAATTATTTCTGTAAATTTAAAATTGCCAGACAAATTATTTCTTTTGCAGATGATACATCCATAGTTTTTGAAGCAGAAAAAAATGATGCATTACTTATAAAAATTAATAGTAGTTTAAAAATTATTAAAATGGTTTCTTAATAATGAACTAGAATTAAATGTAAAAAAATTACATATATTTTACGTTAACTTCATTACACACATCTATAAATGCCATTAAACTTCATGAATTCAACTTTTTAGGTACAGACTGCTGTAACTGTGATACTATCAAAGTGATTGATAGCTTTGATTATTTAGGATCAATAAGAGAATATAATTTAAAACGGAAAAGACATATTCATTCACTATCTTAAAAAATAAACAGAATATTACATAAAATTTACTACTTAAAACATTACGTTAATTATAATTATTACTACTTAAAACATTATTTAATATAAACATTATGATATTTATTTTACATGGTTCAATCAAATTAATATATGGGAGTTGTTGTTGGGGAGGAGAAAATAAATCAAATTTATGTATGCCTTTAATTTATGTACAAAATAAAATAGTTCATATACTTAATCATGAATATTTTTCTGGGAACACCATATTATAAAACAGACACAATATATTGCCCACTAAGGAAATTATTTATATTTTTCAACCATCTTTTTGTATAAAAATAAAGACTTAATTCCGATTAGAAATTCGAATATTAACTTAAGAGTTTTGGGTTCACAATTGTATGTAAAAAAACACGAAAAAGGAAATTTTCCATAAAATTTTGTATTTCATTGTGTCTAAATATTTTAATTCACTGGAGCATAAAATAATAAATGAAAACTGTTTAACAACTTTTAAGAAATTTTCGCGTGTATATTTGTCAAAGCTAGAAAAATATTATTTTATTTACTTTATTACTTTGACAAATATCATTTAATTTTTTATAAACTGGAAGAGCTTGAAAGCTGCTTGGCTGTTCATATATAACTATTGATGGTTTTGGTTAGTTTTGTGATTTTACTGTTCTTTTATTTTCTCTGTTCTTTGTAAAGTGTTGTATTGATAATGTATTTGAAAACGTTTTGTATATTGTGTGTTTATTATTATCATGTGTGTTTTCGAAAGTGTTATCTATACATAAAAATGTTTTACATATATATTTTACATATATATTTTACATAAAAAATCCCACTAAGCCGAAGCTTATCAGCAGGAATGTACATGTGGTTTTGACAGATGTGATTTAGATTACATCAATATCATGATATAAATTGAAGGACAAAAAAAAGAATAAATGAAAAAGTAAAAAACAATAAAATGATAAACGTTTCGGATTAAAAACATCACTTTTTCTTCAACCAATCCAACAATTTTCCTTTAACATCAGAAATTTTAATTAAGTTAATGATTTTTCAAGAAAGCAAGTTAAATAGGTAGGAAATTTGGTATTCTTCGGAATTTCGTCTGTAATTATTATAAAATTTTGGTTGTTTCAAAAAACCCTTAGCTTTTTTCTAGTAAACTTATTGTGGCAAAAAACGTACATGTATTATCAAAGAAGTTATTGAAAGCACAAACAACCACATATAAACTTTCAATAGGTAAAATTTTGAACAAACTAAATATATCATCTTTTGTTGTAAGGGGATTTTTAACTTCTGAATTACACAATCCTTTTAGCAGACTAATTTGCATTTTAATTTTATTTAATTCTGTCTTATAGACTGTCCTATAAACTATTATTCGATACCTAATTATAGATTCAAAAACTGATTTATAGAATAAAATAGTTAAATATGTGTTTCAACAAATCAGTTAAGTTTCCTAATTTTAAATGCGCCGTGTCGTAGTCTTGAACATATCCATCAATATGTTTATTACATTTAATTTTCGACTTCATTTTCAAGACTAGGTAAATTATTTCGTTTACTTCCTCTATTTCAGGACATTTAAATACAATGCTCACAAAAATTAGGGGATATTTCAAAATGAATAGGAAGCGATAAAAAAAGGAGCATTTGAATTGTTTTTATTAAACAAGAATATCAGAAAAGCAAACGATAAGTCAAAGAAAGTTGTTCAATTATGCAAATGAGATGCAAACTCAATTGTCATGATTGAGTAGCAAGTGACATATTGGTGGGGTTGAACAGAAGCATGTCAAACTGGACGAGAGTGGCACACATTGGCTGTTCAGTAGGGTGTATGGTCACCCAAGACTGCCAAAATACACTGACAGCGATGGGGCATGGACAGGATCAGAATGTCCAGCAGTTCTTGTGGAATCCTCTGCCACTCTTGTTCCAGGGCAACTTCCAGCTCAAGAAGTGTTGTGGGAGGCATTGGACGGTTTGCCAGACGTCTTCCCAGTGCATCTCAAGCATGTTCAATGGCATTCAGGTCTGGAGAACGTGAAGGCCAGTCCATGCGTTCGATTCCTGCCTCCTGAAGCATGTTGTTGAAGAGATGCGCACGGTGGGACCTTGCATTATCGTCCATGAAAAGAAAGTTGTTTCCAACTGCTCCAGCATAGGGTACCACAATAGGGTGCAGGATTTACAAATTATCCAACACCATTATCTTGATATCTGACGGCAGTCAGCGATCCGTTTCTGATGACGTGGAGGTTGGTCGACCACCAATGCTGATGATGGCCCACACCATGATTCCACCACCACCGAAGGAGGCCCTTCCTCGCATGAAACGGGGATTCTCCCGCGTTCCTCGTTCACGCCAGATCAGGACACGATGATTGTCAAGCTGCAGACTGAACCGTGACTCATCAGAGAAGAGGACAGTTGACCACTCATCACGGGTCCAATGACGATGCTCATCAGCTCACCTTCTATGGGTTCTACGGTGTTCAGCAGATAACGGAATGAATACTATTGGTCGCCGGGCATGCAGTCCAACACGATGGAGCCTTCGTATGGTCTGGGTGCATATCCATCGTCTAGTGGCAGCAAGAAACTGTCCCCGCATCTCTGTTACATTGCTGCGCCTGTTCCTTCTTGCCAATCAGGTCAAGTAGCGGTCATCTTTTGCTGTTGTTGCAGATGGGCGACCCCGCCCTCGTCTTCTTCGTATTGTGCCAGTCTCATGAAAGCGATTCCACGTCTGCTAATCACGCTTTGGGATGTTCCAAGTGCTGTTGCCAATGTCGTCTGTGTTTGATCAGATTCAAGACGTCCTATGGCTCTCCAGGCTTCGCATTCGGGCAAATCGTGTTGTAGGGGCTTGGGTTGTTTTACCTCTGAGCGTCACTTTTTTGCACACCATGGGCTAAATGGCCAGGTCACATGGACCCCGAAGGCTCAGAGAAGGTTGGAGGAAGGGACCCACTGGAACAGCTGTTGGGAGACAGATGGTAGCCTCCCGTCAAGGCCATCCAGCGTGTTCTTTAACGTGCACAGGGTATGGCTCTCCCGCACACGGGGCCACGGCTTAACGTCCCATCCGACGGATGGCGGCCTTTCCAAGCCCATCGGTGTCCCCTACTGACCGTGGGCAGGGCGGGGAATTTTGCGGAGATAAATCTCAACGCTGACCAAGCTGGGACTCGAACCTGGGAACTACAGATTACGAGCCTGGCGCGCTACCGACTGAGCCACCGCCGCCCCGTTGCAGGGGCATTGCAAGGGCTGGGAAATTGCAGGATGTGCACTTTCAAGATCAGGGAACGTGCTGATACTCTAGTACTTTCAGCCTTTTGAATAGTTCATTTTCACTAATGACATCAAAGTTGGTTTTGCATCTCATTTGCATAATCGAACAACTTTCTTTGACTTGTCGTTTGCTTTTCTGATGCTCTTGTTTAATAAAAACAATTCAAATGCTTCTTTTTTTATCGCTTCATATTCATTTTGAAATATCCCCTGATTTTTGTGAGCAGTTTGTATCAGGTAATAAACCATCCAACATAGAACAACTGATTCGATGCTTAGTAATACTTCTATTAAGTTTAGGTTGTTGAGAACCAATGCACATGAATTTAGTTTTCTCTCGTTTACATTCAGTTTGTTAAGAGCAAACAATTTTCCTGCTTCATTAAAATCTTTTTGTAGATTGCAAGTAGCATATTCTAAATCTGAGTGGGAGTTGATTAGCACTGTATCATCACCATACATATATAATTTACTAGTGAAATTAATATTACTCAAATCACTCATGTATATTTGAAATAGCAATAGGGCCGAGAATAGATCCTTGTGGAACTCCAAAAATTGATCTGAAATTTATCACTAAAATTATCATTCATTTTCATAACTATTTCTCTGTGTAATAAGTAGCTTTTAAACCATTCAAAAATATTCCCTCTAATACCAAGTAAATGCAATTTTTGTAGCAAGATATCAATGTCAACGGAATCAAATGCCTTATTTAAATCCATAAATACCGCAATGCATTTATTATTATATTTAAATTAATACTTATAATTATTAATAAGATCTTCCAAAAGGCTTGGCGTTCCAACACCTTTACGGAACCCAAATTGCTGACTTCACAGAAAATTTATTTTATTGAAAACGTTTTGCAGGGGATCTCCAACGTATTTTTTTAATTATCTGATCAAAAATTGTTAATAGAGTGATTGGTCTATAATCATTAAAATTCTTTTTTAAACCACTTTTATGTACCGAACGAATAATTCCAATTTTCATAGCTATTGGGATTTGGGAGTTCTCAAAAATATTATTGATAAGAATTGTTATTACATGCACAAAATTGCATTTACATTCCTTCATGTATTTATGTTTAATATTGTCAAATCCAGGAGAAGTTATGTTTTAAGCAATCTTTGGCTACTGATTTAAGGGACCTGGGTTCGAGCCTCGGATAAGGCATGGATGTATGTGTCGTTTTTCTGCAGAGGTCCTGCCATCCTCTCAGACCTTCTACTATGGCATGTAAACTGACAGGCTCCTGTCAGACCTCTGTGGCAAGCAGCTGCTTGAGGGGGTATTTTTTTATTTTTTTTTATAATATTGGCAACATCGAAATTACTAGCTGATGGAAAATGCATAGAATTCTTATTTATGTAGCATAATTCGTAATCCTTGTCTGATATAGTATTCATCGTCGTAAATTCTGTTTGCATCTCACTAATAGTTGTTACAAAAAACTTAACAAAACTATTTAGAATTTCTTTTGAAGTATTATCTCTAATCAAGCGTCTTTCAACATTTTCGTCGATTGACATCCTTCTTTTATCATCAATAAAAATATCATTAATTAATTCCCACAACTTCGTAATATTATCGTTATTAATCGCTAATTTATTTGCATAAAATATGCGTTTTTGTTTTCTTATAGTGGTGTTTACCCTGTTTCTTTCCATTTTATATAAATCATAATTTTTTTATTATTAACGTTATCTTTATATCTTTTCCATAATTTATCTCTACTTTTAATTGCTAAAATAACATCATCAGTAATCCACTTTTTCCTTATTCTCTTAGGCTTACAATTATTAATTTGTCTAAGAAACGAGTTTCCCCGAATTTCATTAATTTTACTAAATATTTTCTGATAAACTAATTCTGTGCTCACGGCTTTATCAACTGTATCATTCCACTGTGTCATTTGCAATTTTTGAATAATAAGAGTATCATTATAAAAAATTTTAAAACTAGATTTGAATCCTCTTTCAAAAATGTAACCTCATTAGAGATAAAATTCTTTGTCAAAATATTGATAAGATACCATAAAGGTCTGCAAATTTATTTCTATATGTTTTACTTTTAACATCAAAACTGCTTCAGTTATCATATTTTCAATCAAAACTATGATTTTCAACTGGAATTCAAGAAGTTCTATATGACTAGTAAATTATCCCAATATTTTTTCAGCGATCTAAATTAAAAAAAAAAAACGTTTTCAGTGATCTAATATTGAAACATTTAAATCATGAGTCCCTTAAATTGTCCAAAAAATTGCCCAGAAAATTGCCCATCAAATTGTCCATCAAATTTAACATTTTATCACCCGACCCTTGAAACCAAATATTAACATAAGTTAAGTCATCACAATATATTTCCTTATATACCCCATCATTCTCACCAATATCTGGCATAAACATCAAAAGAATTAAAAGAGAAACTATTTAAATTTAGGACAGACAATTATTTTAGCCTTCTTTTTCCAAATTCTCTAGGTTCTGAACACTGTTTATAATAATCATTTCCTCATTTTCATTCTTTCTAATAAAAAGTCTATTGTTCTTGAACAAAACAAATTTATAACTTTTATCCTTCGCCATTGTCTTTGCTCTCCAAAATAAATCCCGATTCATTTACATGAAATTTTCACCGATGGGCTTGGAAAGGCCGCCGTCCGTCGGGTGGGACGTTAAGCCGTGGCCCCGTGTGCGGGAGAGCCATACCCTGTGCACGTTAAAGAACACGCTGGATGGCCTTGACGGGAGGCTACCATCTGTCTCCCAACAGCTGTTCCAGTGGGTCCCCTCCCCCAACCTTCTCTGAGCCTTCGGGGTCCATGTGACCTGGCCATTTAGCCCATGGTGTGCAAAAAAAGTGCCGCTCAGAGGTAAAACAACCCAACCCAAATACATGAAATTTTAATTGATATAAATAGGTGAATCCCTTTTTCCTACAAACACTGTTACACATCTCAAATGCAAAAAAGACCGTGCCAGGTAATCGCTGCGTGAACTGAAAAGGGATTATTTGACTTCAATTTTCTTCAACTTTCGAGCCAGGATTTAAGCAATTAAATCATGAGTCCATTGTTCGCGTACAAGGCTCATAATCTGCAAGTTCGAGTTTCAGTTGTGCCACTGCCGATATTTATTTCCGTTAACTCCCCACCCTATTGTAAAAAAAGGCGGCTTTTCCAATGTGCTTGGAAAAGCCGCCGTCCTTCGTGTGAGACGTTAAGTCACGACTGCTTGAGCAGGAGAGCCACGGTTGGGTTGTTTTACTTCTGAGTGGCATTTTTTTTCACATAATGGGCTAAATGGCCAGGTTACAAGGACCCAGAAGGCTCAGAGAAGGTTTTGGAAGGGGATCCACTGGACAGCTTTTGGGAGACAGATCGAATCCTTCCATCAAGGCCATCCAGCGTGTTCTTTAACGTGGGTTGGGTTGGGTTGTTTTACCTCTGAGCGGCACTTTTTTGCACACCATGGGCTAAATGGCCAGGTCACATGGACCCCGATGGCTCAGAGAAGGTTGGGGGAGGGGACCCACTGGAAAGCTGTTGGGAGACAGATGGTAGCCTCCCGTCAAGGCCATCCAGCCTGTTCTTTAACGTGCGCAGGGTATGGCTCTCCCGTACACGGAGCCACGGCTTAACGTCCCATCCGACGGACGGCGGCTTTTCCAAGCCCATAGGTGTCTCCTACTGACCGTGGGCACGGCGCGGAATTTTGCGGAGACAAATCTCAACGCTGACCCAGCTGGGACTTGAACCTGGGAACTACAGATTACGAGCCTGGCGAGCTACCGACTGAGCCAACCCCGCCCAGTTGGGGGAGGGGACCCATTGGAACAGCTGTTGGGAGACAGATGGTAGCTTCCCGTCAAAGCCATCCAGCGTGTTCTCTAACGTGCACAGTGTAGGGCTCTCCCACACACGGGGCCACGGTTTAACATCCCATCCGACGGACGGCGGCCTTTCCAAGCCCATCGGTGTCCCCTACTGACCGTGGGCAGGGCGGGGAATTTTTGCGGAGATAAATCTCAACGCTGACCCAGCTGGGACTCGAACCTGGGAACTACAGATTACGAGCCTGGCGCGCTATCGACTGAGCCACCCCCGCCCCCGCCCCCCTCTTTAACGTGCACACCGCATGGTTTTCTCGCACACGTTGCCACGGTTTAACGTCCCTCCAACGGATGGCAGTCTATTGACGAAAGGCAGGGTGGGAAGTTTCGCGGAGATAAATCTCAAAACTGGACCAGGAGGGACTCGAACCTAGGACCAGTTTGCGAGTCTGGTGCGCTACCGACTGAGCCATCCCCACCCCCAGGATAGCCAGGAGTTGGCTCAGAAACTATCGATTCCTAGTTATAATCGGCCGCTATAGTAATATAAGACTTCCTCTGCCTTTAATGAGAGAAGGGTCTCTGAGAATCTTATAAAGGTCATGATCTGTCTGATGTGTCATTAGGCCCTGGTCCCATGTACAGAAGAGCCACACCTCGTACACGTTAGATAAAATGCTGACGAGAAAACTTCCATTTCTTCTTTAGTGAGACCCATTTTCTAAACTTCTCCCAGCCCTTAACTCCTTGTAATCTTTGCCATTTAAGGGCTGGGGGGCTTAGCCGGTGGTGCTCGTAATCCGTAGTTCCAGGTTCGAATCCCACCTGATCCAGTGTTGAGATTCATCTCTGCAACCTTCCCTCCTCCCCCCCCCCCCTGTCCTCAGCGTTGAGATTTATCTCCGCAAAATTCCCCGCCCTGCTCACGGTCAGTAGGGGACACCGATGGGCTTGCAAAGGCCGCCGTCCGTCGGATGGGCCGTTAAGCCGTGGCCCCGTGTTCGGGAGAGCCATACCCTGTGCACGTTAAAGAACAGGCTGGATGGCCTTGACGGGGGGCTACGATCTGTCTCTCAACAGCTGTTCCAGTGGGTCCCCTCCCCCAATTTTCTCTGAGCCTTCGGGGTTCATGTGACCTGGCCATTTAGCCCATGGTGTGCAAAAAAGTGCCGCTCAGAGGTAAAACAACCCAACCCCCATGTCCTCAGTAAGTAGGTGACACCGATCCGCTTGGAAAGACTGTTGTCCATCAGATGGGATGTTAAGTCGTGACCCCTTGGTGTGGGAGAGATATACCCTATGCATGTTAAAGGACACGCTGGATGTCCTTGATGGGAAGCTACCATCTTTCTGCCAACAGCTGTCCAATTGGTCCCCTCCCCCAAATTTCTCTGAGCCTTTGGAGTCCGTGTGACCTGATCATTTTGCCCATTATGTGCAAAAAAGAGATGCTCCGAGGTAAAACAACGCAACCCAATTTAGTTCCAGGGGCTTTTTTATAATGCAAGATTGGCGGTGCATTCTTTTCCACTTTCTTGTTATTTTGGGATGTGTTGTTTCTGATTAGATTAATTAGCTGTGGGAGCTTTTTTTTTAACAGAATAAAGATTAAAAGAAAAATAGTGGAATGATTCATTATCATTTTTACACGAAGTTACTAAAATAAGTCAAGGAAAGAGAATGAAAACTAACATTATTAACGGGTGTGATAACCCCTGACAACAATGCCTCCTCATGTTGACAATAATGTCTCCTGGTATTGCCAACAATGCCTTCTCATGTTGATAATAATGTCTCCTGATATTGCCGACAATGCCTTCTCATATTACCAAAAATGTCTCCTGGTTTTGCCAACAATGTCTCCTCATACTACCAACAATGCCTCCTCATACTGCCAACAATGCCTCCTCATGTTACCAAAAAGTCTCCTGATATTGCTAACAATGCGTTCTCATATTACCAACAATGTCTCCTGGTTTTGCCAACAATGTCTCCTCATACTACCAACAATGCCTCCTCACGTTGCCAACAATGTTTCCTCATACTACCAACAATGCCTCCTCATGTTACCAAAACGTCTCCTGATATTGACAACAATGCCTTCTCATATTACCAACAATATCTCCTGGTTTTGCCAACAATGTCTCCTCATACTACCAACAATGCCTCCTCATGTTGCCAACAATGTTTCCTCATGTTGCCAACAATGTTTCCTCATACTACCAACAATGCCTCATACTGCCAACAATGTCTCCAGTTATTTCTGAAGGCAGTAAAATAGTCTTTTGTGAAAGGGCTGTCCAAAGATCATGGAGGCTTCTGGGAGAAGGACTGAGACTGTCATTCTCTCCACAGAACATCCTACACTTGTTCAATATCTTGCACACCACTCCAAACATTCCATACCGTTACGTTCAAGATATTAACGGTCCGCTGCAAAATGTAATTCAATACCGCTGTCATGGGTGTCGGTATGATTTGAAGGAGGGAGGGGTAAAAGGGGCAGTTACCCACCCTTGGAAAAAAACTATCTAAAAAATTAATATACGTGGAATAATATCAGGCATAGAAAAAATTATCTTTTTTTTTTAATTTAACGAAATCTAATCTTGATTTTCTTTTACTTTTACTTTTCGGAAACATATTATTTATTTTTAGTCACTGATAGGTAAAAAAAACTGTTTTTTTTATTAACTTGCAGTTTCAAAAATAAGTTCTCCTTTTTTTCCGTTTTTATTTCGGGTATCCTAAGGTGCATTATGGTATGATAAGTACATCATCAGGGCCGAATCGAGGGGGGGGGAGTGAGCAAGGGAGCTATGATCCCCCCCTGATAATGCTAGTAATTCTGAAATTGAAGTGGTAATGCTGTATTGCAAAGGAAACCGTTTTCATGCTCCATTAGGTTTCTAACTGTGCCTTTTTCTAACTTTGCCTGTGCGTGATTGTCCTATTCGTAGCTGTCTCATTAATGAACTTCACGACCTAAACATTCCTATATTGAATATTAATTTGTTTCAATTCATTCGCAACTGCACTCTGAAACAATTCATTACTCCTCCCCCCCCGCACCACGATGGAAAATTTTCTGACGACGCCCATGGGGGCTTTATTATAAGGGTTATAAAGAATTAAGCTACATTTTAAGTCGTGTAACTTCATTGTCAATTAAAACATAAAACAAATGCCAAAAAGGTTAAAAGACTGCAGTTTTTTTAAAAAGGTTTTTAAACGAGTTGGGTTGTTTTACCTCTGAGCGGCACTTTTTTGCACACCATGGGCTAAATGACCAGGTCAAAAGGACCCCGAAGGCTCAGAGAAGGTTGGGGGACGGGAAGCACTGGAACAGCTGTTGAGAGACAGACGGAGCCTCGCGTCAAGGCCATTCAGTGTGTTTTTTAATGTGCACAGCTTATGATTAACGTCCCATCCGACGGACGGCAGCCTTTCTAAGCCCATCGGTGTCCCCTACTGACCGTGGGCACAGCGGGGAGTTTTCAGAAGATAAATCTCAAAGCTGATTCAGCTGGGACTCGAACCCAGGAACTGCAGAATACGAGCCTGGAGCGCTACCGACTCAGCAACCTCCGCCCCTGGTTTTTAAATGAAGTATCCCATTTCGAAACTTTGAAATATGATGGCCACATAGCCATATATATGGCCGGTTGCGCGCTCTATATGGCCACATAGCCACATAGAGCGTGCAACCGGTTTCAAATGTCGAACAGACTTCAAACAGACTGGTTAAGAGAATTATTAGACTGTTGTCCACAATCAGGAGAGTAGCTACGTATGGGATGGGGGGGGGGAGGCTGCCCCTTCGAAGTAACTCGGAGTTGGCAAAATTCTAAGCGACTTCGTAAAATCTAGGTGAGCTGTGAAAATTTGTTTTTTTTTCAGAACTTTTTTAAAGCTTTTTTTTTTTGTAAAATTAAGCGGAGTTGTCAAAATCGAGGCAACTTGGCAAATCTAGGGCAGTTTGGAAAATAGAGAGACGGCAAAATCTAGAGCAGTTGGCATAATACGAAGCCAATAAGTAAAGTGAGTTGGCAAAATCGGGAAAACTTGGCAAAATCGGGAAAACTTGGCAAAATCTTGGGGAGTTGGCAAAATTCGGAGTGACTTGGTAAAATTTTGTGGAATTGACAAAATTCGGAGTGACCTGATAAAATCTTGGAGAGTTGGCAAAATTCGGAGTGACTTGGCAAAATCGTGGAGAGTTGGCAAAATTCCGAGTGACTTGGCAAAATCTTGGGAAGCTGACAAAATTCGGAGTGACTTGGCAAAAACGTGGAGAGTTGGCAAAATTCAGGTGAGATGTAAAATTTCGGATTTTTCTATAAAATTACGGCAAGTTTGGCAAAATCTAGGAGTTGGAAAAATCTACGGGCAGTTGGCAAAATTCGGAGTGACTTGACAAAATTCAAATTCAGGTGAGATGTAAAAATTGGGATTTTTTTCTCTAAAATTTTGGCGAGTTGGCAAAATCTAGGGGTAGTTGGCAAAATTCGGAGTGACTTGGCAAAATTCGGAGTGACTTGGCAAAATTCAGGTCAAATGTAAAAATTGGGACTTTTTTGCGTAAAATTATGGCGAGTTGGCAAAACGTAGGGAGTTGGCAAAATCTAGAGGCAAGTTGGCAAAATTCGGAGTGATTTGGCAAAATCTTGGGGAGTTGGTAAAATTCAGGTGAGTTGTAAAAATTTAGATTTTTCCGTTAAGATTATCGCGAGTTGGCAAAACTTAGGGAGTTGGCAAAATCTAGGGACAGTTGACAAAATTCGGAGTGACTTGGCAAAATCGTGGAAAATTGGCAAAATTCGGAGTGACTTGGTAAAATCTTGGGGAGTTGATAAAATTCGGAGTGACTTGGCAAAATCGTGTGGAGTTGACAAAATTCTAAGTGACGTGGCAAAATCTTGGGGAGTTGGCAAAATTCAGGTGAGTTGTAAAAATTGGGATTGTTTTCTGTAAAATTATGGCGAGTTGGCAAAATTTGGAGTGACTTGGCGAAATCGTGGAGAATTGGAAAAATTCAGGTGAAATGTAAAAATTGGAATCTTTTTTCTATAAAATTATGGCGTGTTGGCAAAATCGAGGCAACTTCGCAGTATTTAGGAGAGTTGGAAAATCTTGGGGGAGTTGGCAAAATTCAGAATGACTTTGCAAAAATCAGGTGAGATGTAAAAATTGGGATTGGGACAGTTAGCAAAATCGTGGATACTTGAGAAAATTTAGGACAGTTAGCAAAATTCGAATCCACTTGGTAAAATACGGGCGAGTTGTGAAAATTCGGATTGTTTTTGTGAAATTAAGGAGAGTTGAGAAAAACGAGAAAACTTGACAAAATTTTGGGGAGTTTGAAAAATTTGAAGTGACGACAAATTCATTAGAGATGTAAAAACTGGGATTGTTTTGCAAAATTAAGGAGAGCTGGTAAAATCGAGTCAACTTAGCAAAATCTAGGGAAGTTGGCAAAACTGGAAACCATTTGGTAGAGTACAGGTGATTTGTAAAAATTGGGATTGGTTTTGTGAAATTAAGGAGAGTTGGAAAAACCGAGAACTCTTGGCAAAATCTAGGGGAGTTGGCAAAATTCGAAGCCACTTGATAAAATACAGGGGAGTTGTGAAAATTGTGCCTTTCTTGTGCAATTAAGGAGAGTTGATAAAATTCGAAGTGACTTGGCAAATTCAGGGAAGATGTAAAAATTGCGATTTTTTTCTCTAAAGATACAGTGAGTTGGCAAAATCTTGTGCAGGTGGCAAAATTCGAATCCACTTGGAAAATACGGGCGAGTTGTGATAATTGGGATTGGTTTTGTGAAATTAAGGAGAGTTGGCCAATTCTAGGGGATTTGGGAAAATTCCCACTCACTTGCTACAATTCAGACGAGATGTAAATATCGGGATTATTTCTGTGAAATTATGGCTAGTTGGCAAAATTGGAAGTCAAATGGCCAAATGTAGGAGAGTTGTGAAAATTGCATCAACCGCCCCCCTCCCCACGGAGCGAAAATCTACTCGTTCCGTGGGGAGTAGATTTTAGATCAACTGAGTTTGATTGATTGAACTGTGTCAAACTGATTGAACTGAGTCAAACTGAGTCAACTGATTGAACTGATCAACTGAGTCAACTGATTGAAATGAGTCAACTGATTGAACTGATCAACTGAGTCAACTGATTGAACTGATCAACTGAGTCAACTGATTGAACTGATCAACTGAGTCAACTGATTGAACTGATCAACTGAGTCAACTGATTTTAGATCAACTGAGAAAATAATGTCTCTGTCTGGTTCGGTTAAATCATTATTTTATTTTCTCAGTTGGTTTCTCAGTCCAGACATTATTTTCTCATTTGGCAAAATTTGATTTTCGAGTTGGAAAATTTTCGATTTGTGCCCCCCCCCCCAACCATAATCCTTACCTACGCTCCTGTCCACAATTTACATGACACAATCATGTAAAGCATGGGCAGTCACGCAATAAGGATATTGTTTAAAATCTGTTCACATTCCTTAATCATCAAAAGAGCTTTGATTTTAAAGAAATGTAATTATTTATTGAAATTCAGTCAATCATATCAGTCGGACTCATTTGATATTCAACAAAAATGATGTATTTAATAAATTTTTTTATCTATTTAAAGAATTTAAAATATTGCTTGACTTCTAGATTATTTTGGAAGTTATTAATTACGAATGACATTTAACGAACATTAAAGCTCTGTTGTTCGTTAAAGCCAATGAACACAATGCTAAGAAATTGACCCTTACGGCCTTATTGCCACAAAATTCCCCTCCGTTCCCTCGGTCAGTAGGGGACACCGATGTGCTTTAAATGTCGCCTCCATCCGATGGGACGTTAAGCCACGGACCGTGTGCTGGAGAGCCATAGCCTGTGAACGTTAAAGAACGAGACGGATGGCCTTGGGCGGAAGGCTACATCTGTCTGTTGACAGCTGTACAGTGGGACCATTCCCCTAACCTTCTCGGAGACTTTGGGATCCTTGTGACCTGGCCATTTAGCCCATTGTGCACTAAAAAAGTGCCGCATATCACTAATCATTCATTTTTATATTATTAACCGTCCCATGCCGAGTGACTAGTTTTCATCGGAATGATTATCCACTGATCAAAGAGACCTGGGTTCGAAACCCGGCTAAGGCCTGGATATTTCTTTTGTTCTGTTTCTGCTGAGGTCTCGACTTCCTCACAGATCTACTTTATGGCGTATAAACTGGAAGGCTCCTGTCAGACATCTGTGATATGTGGCAAGCAGCTGCTTGAGGGGTCATTTCTTATTAATTTACAATCGCTTTATCACAAAATTAAAATATTAGTTCTGTTTGAAAGGAAAAGGTTAAAAATACTACTAAAAGCTGAAAGTTCGTGGTTAAGATAATTTTTTTTCAAACTCAAGGAACCATTCATTTATTAAAGACAAAGGATACGTAAAAAATAATCGAAAGCAAAATGGTGCATATTTTTTAAATACTAAATACTGATTAAAAGTTTAAAATTATAATGAAATAAATTATACTATTTATATTTACTTATTATTTTCCCTACAATTACAAGATATACATGAAATTTAAATTATTCTGATCTAGTCCTGGGATGAAAACCTCTGTGGCATTTTAAGCCCGGAGTCATCTCTGCTATTTTAAGCTAGGCATCGTCTGAGATATTTTGCACCCCAAATTGTCTGCGTTGTTTTGAGCCCCAATTCGTCTCTGATATTTTGAGTCCCAATTCTTCTCTGATATTTTGAGTCCCAATTCTTCTCTGATATTTTGAGCCTTAATTCGTCTCTGATATTTCTAGTCCTAATTTGTCTGTTATATTTTAAGCCCCAATTTGTCTGTTACATTTTTGAGCCTCAATTCTTCTGTGCTGTTTTGCTCCCCAATTCGTCTCTGATATTTTGAGCCCCAATTCGTCTGTGTTATTCTGATATCTAAGTCGTCCGTGTTATTTTGAACCCAAAGTCATCTGGTTATTTTGGGCCCCAGTTAGTCTCTCGGGTTTTGAGCCCAAAGCCGTCTCTGCTATTTTGAGCCTGAAGTTGTCTGTGCTATTTTGCGCCCAATCTCGAATTCACCTCTATTCTATCTATCTGCACCACCTTAGGGGCGGGGGTGGCTTAGTTGGTAGCGCGCCAGGCTCGTAATTTGTAGTTCCCAGGTTCGAGTCCTAGCTGGGTCAGCGTTGAGATTTATCTCCGCAAAATTTCCCGCCCTGCCCGCGGTCAATAGGGGACACCGATGGGCTTGGAAAGGCCGCCGTCCGTCGGATGGAACGTTAAGCCGTGGCCCCGTGTGCGGGAGAGCCATACCCTGTGCACGTTAAAGAACACGCTGGATGGCCTTGACGGGAGGCTACCATCTCTCTCCCAACAGCTGTTCCAGTGGGTCCCCTCCCCCAACCTTCTCTGAGCCTTCGGGGTCCATGTGACCTGGCCATTTAGCCCATGGTGTGCAAAAAAGTGCCGCTCAGAGGTAAAACAACCCAACCTGCACAACCTTAAAGCTAAAGACGTTATTTTATTCAGTAGTAAAGAATCACAAAATGTGTCCTGTAGACATGGAACTCATGAAATAATAAGCTGAAAAAAAATTGGTTTTGCAGTGAGTGGGTTCAAATTCCACTCATGGCAAAACCAATTTTTTCAGCTTATTATTTCACGTTATTTTATATCAGCGTTGCCAGATTCCATGTACGAAAGAAGATGTATCGTGCGTTAATCCCGTAACCTGCGTAGTTCTGTAACGTGCATGCAAAAGGCTGGCTTGTGCAATATTTATTTTCTGATTTTTTGCTACCTTGAAGTGAATGAGTTTTGTTTTAGCGTTGCGTGAGTTTGCAATATACGCAACTTTTTACGTTGCGTTAGTTTGCAATATCGCAGCAGTGAGTATATTTCATAAAAAAACCGATGTTTCAGCGTTTCCTCAAGGATTCTGCTGCCACGCACATTTTTATATATTTGGATCGACGTGCTTTGAAATGTAGTATCGTGTGCCCAGTAAGGCGTTTAAATATCAACGAGCTAGCTGATCGTTTCGGTTACTGGAAATCTAAAGTTCTAGAAGATGGTGTCGAAAACTTGCGCTGGAGGGCATTTCAAAGTAGGAGTTTTAATTCTTTTAGTTGTTGTTTGGGTTGTTTTACCTCTGAGCGGCACTTTTTTGCACACCATGGGCTAAATGGCCAGGTCACATGGACCCCGAGGGCTCAGAAAAGGTTGGGGGAGGAGACCCACTGGAACAGCTGTTGGGAGACAGATGGCAGCCTCCCGTCAAGGCCATCCAGCGTGTTCTTTAAAGTGCACAGAGTATGGCTCTCGCACACACGGGGCCACGGCTTAACGTCCCATCCGACGGACGGCGGCCTTTCCAAGCCCATCGGTGTCCCCTACTGACCGTGGGCAGGGCGGGGAATTTTGCGGAGATAAATCTCAACGCTGATCCAGCTGGGACTCGAACCTGGGAACTACAGATTACGAGCCTGGCACGCTCCCGACTGAGCCACCCCCGCCCCTTTAATGATAATAAGAATAAGGTGATTAAAGAGAGGCAGTTTTGTTTCAATGACCAAAGTAGACCTAAGTGGTCAGTAACTATTAATAAAAAGTGTATTGATTAATGTTTCAGATAAACACTTTAAGTTCGATGAAGAGTAATGACGAAAGAAATAGGAAAGTTATCAGGAAAATGTCGGAAGGCAAAAGAAATAAGGTCTTAGGGAAACAAGTGCGAATGAAGCTTGAAAGTGCGAATGAAGCTTAAAAGTAATAATGCGTTTGGATCCCTAATAGAACGGAGGAATTGTAAGATGAGAGATAAAGCCTTTCATTATCTAGGAAGTAAGAGACTTCCAGATGCCCGGAAGACTAAGGGGTTGGGTTGTTTTACCTCTGAGCGGCACGTTTTTGTACACCATGGGCTAAATGGCAAGGTCACATGGACCCCGAAGGCTCAGAGAAGGTTGGGGGAGGGGACCCATTGGAACAGCTGTTGGGAGACAGATGGTAGCCTCCCGTCAAGGCCATCCAGCGTGATCTTTAACGTGCACAGGGTATGGCTCTCCCGCACACGGGGCCACGGCTTAACCTCCCATCCGACGGACGGCGGCCTTTCCAAGCCCATCTATGTCCCCTACTGACCGTGGGCAGGGCGGGGAATTTTGCGGAGATAAATCTCAACGCTGACCCAGCTGGGACTCGAACCTGGGAACTACAGATTACGAGCCTGGCGCACTACCGACTGAGCCACCCCTGCTCCCGAAGACTAAGGGGAGTATTTTGGATGTGCCATCAAAACGAGGTGTCAAACCAAGGTCAATGTCGGCGAACTTGCAACCCTCTAAGTGACCGGAAGTAGGGCCTACGCGACAGCATGCTGCTTTTAGAGAAATTTCGGGGGTGGGGGAGTTGTAATTAGGCTCGGAGTGTACAATGGAAGGGGATTGGCAACTTGAAAGTGTAAAAATGGAAGTGATGGGAGATCACCCGTTCTGCCAACGCTCAAGTTAATTACTTCTAAGTGACAGAGACGTTTTTGAACACTACAGTTAATTAACTGGACAGTCTTCCAGTGGGAACATTCATGGCTCAATTGCCTTGAAGAGGTCAAAGAAAATTCGAGTGACAAATAGACTATGAGTTTTATAAGTCTCATAAGAACTGGTAAAACTCTTTGAAGAAGGGGCGTGTCTTTTCCCTCGAATTTTATATTTATTTATTTATTGTATATTTTTGATATATTTTATTGTTGTATATATTTTTATGTCTTCTTGGAAATATTTGTCCTGGGATGACTCACTGTTGTTGTTTTTCGGGTCTAAAGCTGCTCCGTGTAAGTGGTGACGAATGCCAGCAGTTGTTTATGCCGTAAACGACTAGCCTAGGGCTCTAAGGGAGCGAGTTATCTAGGCGGGAGATTTGAAGCATTAGTTTTGGCGCGAGCTTTCGAATGAGAGGGAGTTGTTTTGATACGCGTCAGAAGGATGCCGTGAAGTGAGTGAGGGTGCGATTCCAAGAGGGAATCGAGATTCTTGGAGAATCTGTCTTTTTATTCTTGTGCTTCACAAGGAACCCAGTGTAGGTTGGGTTGTTTTACCTCTGAGCGGCACTTTTTTGCACACCATGGGCTAAATGGCCAGGTCACATGGACCCCGAAGGCTCAGAGAAGGTTGGGGGAGGGGACCCACTGGAACAGCTGTTGGGAACAGATGGTAGCCTCCCGTCAAGGCCATCCAGCGTGTTCTTTAACGTGCACAGGGTATGTCTCTCCCGCACACGGTGCCACGGCTTAACGTCCCATCCGACGGACGGCGGCCTTTCCAAGCCCATCGGTGTCCCCTACCGACCGCGGGCAGGGCGGGGAATTTTGCGGAGATAAATCTCAACGCTGACCCAGCTGGGACTCGAACCTGGGAACTACAGATTACGAGTCTGGCGCGCTACCGACTGAGCAACCCACCCAACCAGGGTAGGCAAAGGTTGGTTATCCTTTCGCCAAGTTCGAGGTCTGTAAAGGGAAGAATCGCAAAGTGTGCTGTTCTCCACCTCATTATACTATTGTTTGCAAGCAGTGAGGCAGCAAAGGTCCGCGGAGTGGAGCTCATTTCCAGCACGTAGCTGTATATATTGTGAATAAAACTGTGTCGTCCCTATCTAACTCTCGTTCAGTTATTGTTGTTGTTTTACCTCTGAGCGACACTTTTTTTGCACACCATGGGCTAAATGGCCAGGTCACAAGGACCCCGAAGGCTCAGAGAATGTTGGGGGAGGGGACCCACTGGAACAGCTGTTGGGAGACAGATGGTAGCCTCCCGTCAAGGCCATCCAGCGTGTTCTTTAACGTGCATAGGGTATGGCTCTCCCGCACACGGGGCCACGGCTTAACGTCCCATCCGACGGACGGAGGCCTTTCCAAGCCCATCGGTGTCCCCTACTGACCGTGGGCAGGGCGGGGAATTTTGCGGAGATAAATCTCAACGCTGACCCAGCTGGGACTCTAACCTGGAAACTACAGATTACGAGCCTGGTACGCTAGCGACTGAGCCACCCCCGCCCCACTCGTTCAGTACTTGATGGACAAAATGTTAAAAATGAAATTAAGATCCCCCTCACATATATTTTCAACTTGTCACTTCAGAAGGAAATTTTTCCAAATGAAATGAAACTGCCAAAAATAATACCTATTCACAAGAGTAAAAACCTGAAAGATATAAAGAATTACAGACCAATTTCTTTACTCTCAGTTTTCGCCAAGATTTTCGAGAAATTAATGCATAAATGTATATATAAATTTATATCAAACAGAAAGCTAATTATACCAGAACAATATGGTTTTCAACATGGCAAATCTACACAAGGTGCTATTATAGATACCTATGATTATATTGTTAATAATCTTGAACATCAGCGAGTTGGCTTGGCTGTATATTTAGATTTGTCTAAAGCATTCGATTGTGTAGATCATGAAATTCTCTTGGAAAAGATTAGACACTACAGGCTTCGAGGGAAAATAAATAATTGGCTTAAAAGCTACCTATTTCAAAGACCAGCGTTTGTACAAGTCAATAGGACTATATCTGAACAAATCAAATTCAATAGGGGAGTGCCACAGGGTTCTGTGCTGGGACCTTTATTATTCCTTTGTTTATAAATGATATTCAATCACAAAAGGGAGCAGCTAAACTAGTTATGTATGCAGATGATATAAATGTCATTTCTTTCCATACTGATGTAAGAACTTTAGTAGAAGAAACAAATACTCTAATTGGAAATATGCATAAATGGATCACATATAATAAACTAGCTATAAATATTTCTAAAACAAAGTGTATGATCTTTAAGAACAAGAATAAAAAACTGAATTACAACGAAATAAATATTTTGATGAATGATCAAAAGATTGAAATATGTGAATATATAAAATTTCTTGGACTCTGGGTAGATGCTAATTTAACTTGGAATTATCATATTAACCAGCTAAGAGCTACTATTTCAAAAAATATTGGATCGATTGGGAGGATTAAAAAATATGTAAATCAACAAACTTTGATAAATTTATGTTATGCATTACTGTACCCACATTTAATATATGGAATTAGTGTTTGGGGAGATACTAGTTCAGCCAATTTGAATAGTTTATTTTGTCTGCAAAAGAGAATTATGAAGCTGTTGGGAGACAGATGGTAGCCTCCCGTCAAGGCCATCCAGCGTGTTCTTTAACGTGCATAGGGTATGGCTCTCCCGCACACGGGGCCACGGCTTAACGTCCCATCCGACGGACGGAGGCCTTTCCAAGCCCATCGGTGTTCCCTACTGACCGTGGGCAGGGCGGGGAATTTTGCGGAGATAAATCTCAACGCTGACCCAGCTGGGACTCTAACCTGGAAACTACAGATTACGAGCCTGGTACGCTAGCGACTGAGCCACCCCCGCCCCACTCGTTCAGTACTTGATGGACAAAATGTTAAAAATGAAATTAAGATCCCCCTCACATATATTTTCAACTTGTCACTTCAGAAGGAAATTTTTCCAAATGAAATGAAACTGCCAAAAATAATACCTATTCACAAGAGTAAAAACCTGAAAGATATAAAGAATTACAGACCAATTTCTTTACTCTCAGTTTTCGCCAAGATTTTCGAGAAATTAATGCATAAATGAATATATAAATTTATATCAAACAGAAAGCTAATTATACCAGAACAATATGGTTTTCAACATGGCAAATCTACACAAGGTGCTATTATAGATACCTATGATTATATTGTTAATAATCTTGAACATCAGCGAGTTGGCTTGGCTGTATATTTAGATTTGTCTAAAGCATTCGATTGTGTAGATCATGAAATTCTCTTGGAAAAGATTAGACACTACAGGCTTCGAGGGAAAATAAATAATTGGCTTAAAAGCTACCTATTTCAAAGACCAGCGTTTGTACAAGTCAATAGGACTATATCTGAACAAATCAAATTCAATAGGGGAGTGCCACAGGGTTCTGTGCTGGGACCTTTATTATTCCTTTGTTTATAAATGATATTCAATCACAAAAGGGAGCAGCTAAACTAGTTATGTATGCAGATGATATAAATGTCATTTCTTTCCATACTGATGTAAGAACTTTAGTAGAAGAAACAAATACTCTAATTGGAAATATGCATAAATGGATCACATATAATAAACTAGCTATAAATATTTCTAAAACAAAGTGTATGATCTTTAAGAACAAGAATAAAAAACTGAATTACAACGAAATAAATATTTTGATGAATGATCAAAAGATTGAAATATGTGAATATATAAAATTTCTTGGACTCTGGGTAGATGCTAATTTAACTTGGAATTATCATATTAACCAGCTAAGAGCTACTATTTCAAAAAATATTGGATCGATTGGGAGGATTAAAAAATATGTAAATCAACAAACTTTGATAAATTTATGTTATGCATTACTGTACCCACATTTAATATATGGAATTAGTGTTTGGGGAGATACTAGTTCAGCCAATTTGAATAGTTTATTTTGTCTGCAAAAGAGAATTATGAAGATATATTCTAAGATTAAATTTCAGAAATCCGGTACAACACTTGATGGCAGAAAATGGAATACTAAATATATATAATATTTAAAAGTATGTTATGGGGAATTTTGTATACAGAATGAAGAATAAAATGATAGAGTACTCGGAACTTTACTGCTGCTTAGAAAGAAGAAGACTTTCAGTTATGATACTCGACTTAAGAACAAGATCATGTTGCCCCTATATATAAGAAATCTATAGGCCAGAGATCAATACGGTACATTGGCACTAAGATTTGGAATGACGAGATACCAGAGGATACTGCTGCAATGGAACAATATAGAACTTTTAAATTTAAATATAAACTACCCTTATTACCAAGTCAATGATAGAGTCAGACCACAAAAATTCATGTGCTCAAATAAATGTATAAATGTATAAATTAAGGTCACCTGCATTGTTTTAAATTTAAGTGTATTTCAGGGAACATTTATTCAAAAGCTACGGCTTATTATGTTCTCCTTTTTCACCTGTCTGTGAACTTGTCTGTGTTTTATCTACCAATATATGTATGTTTGGGTGAAAAAAACTTCAAATCAATTCAATTCCTATTCTTCATTCAGGTCGGGGGTGGCTCAGTCGGTAGCGCGCACAGGCTCGTAATCCGTAGTTCCCAGGTTCGAGTCCCAGCTGGGTCAGCGTTGAGATTTATCTCTGCAAAATTCTCCGCCCTGCCCACGGTCAGTAGGGGACACCGATGGGCTTGGAACGTACGCCGTCCGTCGGATGGGACGTTAAGCCGTGGCCCCGTGTGCGGGAGAGCCATACCCTGTGTACGTTAAAGAACACGCTGGATGGCCTTGACGGGAGGCTACCATCTGTCTCCCAACAGCTGTTCCAGTGGGTCCCCTCCCCCCAACCTTCTTTTAGCCTCGGGGTCCATGTGACCTGGCCATTTAGCCCATGGTGTGCAAAAAGTGCCGCTCAGAGGTAAAACAACCCAACCCTGTTCTTCATTCAACACAGTAAAGCTGAGGCATACAGTGGTACGGGCTTAAAAACCCGGGAATCTGTGAATTACACTGAAGTGAATTAAGTAGTAATTTCATCGTTCCTCTCTCTCCTGTTCGGACTGGGTCATCAAATCTGATGCAGTCGGACAGGATCCGAACCCCCGGTCATCACACCTCCCCTCAACATTCTCTGAGCTCTCGCGGTCTTTGTGAATTGGCTATTAAGCCCATTGGGTGCAGAAAAGTGCAGCCCGGAGATAAAATAAATTAAATCCGTAGTTAAAGAGTGCTAAAGGAGAAAAATAAACTTCATTCTCTTTGAAAACGAGCAGCTCTTATCGCGACAGGTGATATGTCACTCTTCCAGTTAGTAAATTTTATCAGCACTGGAGGGGGGCGGGGGCGGGGGTGGCTCAGTCGGTAGCGCGCCAGGCTCGTAACTGTAGTTCCCAGGTTCGAGTCCCAGCTGGGTCAGCGTTGAGATTTATCTCCGCAAAACTCCCCGCCCTGCCCACGGTCAGTAGGGGACACCGATTGGCTTGGAAATGCCACCGGCCGTCGGATGGGACGTTAAGCCGTGGCCCCGTGTGCGGAAGAGACATACCCTGTGCACGTTAAAGAACACGCTGGATGGCCTTGACGGGAGGCTACCATCTGTCTCCCAACAGCTGTTCCAGTGGGTCCCCTCCCCCAACCTACTCTGAGCCTTCGGGGCCCATGTGACCTGGCCATTTAGCCCATGGCGTGCAAAAAAAGTGCCACTCAGTGGTAAAACAACCCAACTCAGCACTAGAGACATCTACTGGAGGTTTTATCGAAGAAATGTGACAAAATTTATAAAGGAGTGTACATGTTATCTTTTTGGCTCCAGCACTTCAGTTTCATTGAAAAAGAGTTTTATAGCAGTTGGAATATCACAGAGGTTATATAGGGTCATTTTACCTCTGAGAGGCACCTTTTCTGCATACAATGGACTAAATGGCCAAATTCACAAGAACCCCCAAGGCTCAGAGAAGGTTAGGAGAAGGGGATTCGCTGGACAGCTGTTAGGAGACAGATGAAAACTTCCCGTTAATGCCATCCAATGTGTTCTTTAATGTGCCCATGGTATTATGGCTTTCTCCTGAACACCGAGTCACAGCTTTAGGCCCATCTGACGGACGATAGTTTTTCAAGACCATTGGTACTCATACTGACCGAGGGCAGGGTGAGGAGGTTTAGCAGAGATAAATCTTGACGCTGACCCACGTGGGACTCGAACCTGGATGCTGCAGATTAGGAGTCTGGTGCGCTACCAAGTGAACCAATGCTCGTCCCCATTGATGAGGGTGATGAGGCTGTCCAAAATATATTATTAAGCGAAAAGTTATGTGTCTTTACCAATAATTGTGCCCAATTTTGAACGGAAATAAATTGATACCTCTGAATAAAAAGCGAAAGGTATTATTATACTTATAATTATTAAAAAGCGAAAAAAAATTAAAAGCGAAATAAATTAATAAAAAGCGAAAGGTATATAATATTTTTTTTTCTATTCCGCTTCTAAAAAAACGAGCTAATGTTTTCACTTTATCGTCTGTCTGTTTATTCATCTGTAGATATTCAACATTTTTTGCTTTTAGTGTTCAGAGATTAATTAAAAATTCTTTCTCAGTTGGATAGCTAGATATCGATGAAATATTAGAATTTAGATATTCCTAATCTCCAAAAAGTTTTTATTCTGCTCTCTAAGGGTGGATTTTTTTTTTAAATTGCAATGTTATTAACAAATATTGCAAATGATGTATTTATGCTGGAAATCTGAATTTTTTTTGGTGGGATGGGTTGGGTTGGGTTGTTTTACCTCTGAGCGACACTTTTTTGCACACCATGGGCTAAATGGCCAGGTCACATGGACCCCGAAGGCTCAGAGAAGGTTGGGGGAGGGGACCCACTGGAACAGCTGTTGGGAGACAGATGGTAGCCTCCCGTCAAGGCCATCCAGCGTGTTCTTTAACGTGCACAGGGTATGGTTCTTCCGCACACGGGGCCACGGCTTAACGTCCCATCCGACGGACGGCGGCCTTTCCAAGCCCATCGGTGTCCCCTACTGACCGTGGGCGAGGCGGGGAATTTTGCGGAGATAAATCTCAACGCTGACCCAGCTGGGACTTGAACCTGGGAACTACAGATTACGAGCCTGGCACACTACTGACTAAGCCACCCCCGCCCCAGGTGGTTAGGGAAACGCCATTTTTTTAAAGAGATAATTGTTTGTTTGTAAAGATTAATTGAAATTTCTTTTTGGGTTGGATAGATATTGATGAAGCATTACAATTCGCATATTTCGAATCTCTCAAACATTTGAACTACACCGTCTAACGGTGGCATTTTGATGTTGGAATGTGAAGGTCAAAAGTGTCTATTCGCAGAAATAAGTTAAACCCTTACCCCCAGAGTAGCCGTCCCGTGGCCGAGTGGTTAGCGTGCTTGGCTACTGATCAAATGGACTTCGATTCGAGCCCCGGGTAAGGCATGAATGTTTGTGTTGTCCTTACAGACTTTCTACTATGGTGTATAAAATAACATGTTCCTGCCAGACGTCTGTGGTAAACAGCTGCTTGAGGGTTTTTTTTTAACGCCCAGGTGGGTGGGAAACGCAAATTCTTTTAAAGAAAAATTGTCCCGTTAAAAGGGTCTCCGTTTTATGGGTTTCGTTTTAAGGGAAAATTGGGAAATTTGGTTTAGTTGGATTAGTACTAATGAAATATATTTTGCATTTTTCAAATCCTCAGATAGTTTAAATTTACATCGTTAGAGGTCACTAAATATGGAAACCGTGAAACCTTTTTCGAATGAGCTTTCACTAAAACCGTGAAACCTTTTTCGAATGAGCTTTCACTAAAACCGTGAAAACTTTTATCGAATGTTGCAAGTGATCTATTTAGGGGGAGAAATGGGAAATTTCGGTGGTAGACGACCGAGATACAGATTTCGGTGGTAGACGACCGAGATACAGATTTCGGTGGTAGACGACCGAGATACAGATTTCGGTGGTAGACGACCGAGATACAGATTTCGGTGGTAGACGACCGAGATACAGATTTCGTTGGTTGATGACCGAGATACAGATTTCGGTGGTAGACGACGAGTACAGATTTGGGTGGTAGATGACCGAGATACAGATTTCGGTGGTAGACGACCGAGTACAGATTTCGGTGGTGGACGACTGAGATACAGATTTCGGTGGTGGACGACCGACAACAGATATTCCACCGATACGAACAATCTGCCACTTTTTCTCAAAGAGGTGGAAGATAAACAACATTTTAAATTCATGGAATAAAAAAAAATACTTTCTGTTATTGAAGTACTAATAAAATACTTCTATTTGCATTTTACCCAATCACCCATTAGTACGAGTTAAAATTTTTAAAGAATGCAAAAATACAGAAACGAGAAACTTCATTTTCTTTGAAAACAAATTGGATTGTTTTACCTCTGAGCGGAACTTTTTTGCACACCATGGGCTAAATGGCCAGGCCACAAGGACCCCGAAGCTCAGAGAAGGTTGGGGGAGGGGACCCACTGGAACAGCTGTTGGGAGACAGATGGTAGCCTCCCGTCAAGGCCATCCAGTGTGTTCTTTAACGTGCACAGGGTATGGCTCTCCCGCACACGGGGCCACGGCTTAACGTCCCATCCGACGGACGGCGGCCTTTTCAAGCCCATCGGTGTCCCCTACTGACCGTGGGCAGGGCGGGGAATTTTGCGGAAATAAATCTCAACGCTGACCCAGCTGGGACTCGAACCTGGGAACTACAGATTACGAGCCACCCCCGCCCCTCTTTGAAAACAAGATATATGAGATATACATATGAGAGATATGCGCTCTTCTAGTTAATCTAGTTGCTTCAGTGGCGGATTTCGACACAGGGGAATGGGGCGATACCCGAGACCTCAAAATACTCCAACTCGTTTTTTTTCCAGAACTTTTAGAGAACGAAACATTTCATAATCATCATAATCTACTACTTAAATACATATCTGGGCATTATACTTAGCTTAAAACCGAAAATAGATATTGATTTTTGCTATTTGTTTACTAAATACACTACAAAGAAAATAGAGCATATTTATTTTTGTTTGTTTTTCATTCAGTGCAAGTTTATATTAATACAGTGGACCTTCGTTATAGCGCTGCTCGCTATACCGCGCACTCGGTTATAGCGCGGGCGATGTTCGCGATAAGTTCAAACATGTTTATAGAGGTCCGTGCGGCGTTAGTGAGTATCGCATTTTATTGTTACTGCGTATTGAGTAATTGTGTATGTATTGAGTTCCTGCATGTATTTTGAATAGTGTTTAATTATTGTATGCATGATGAGTAAACGCGGGTGTTGTTTCCCGCCCGACATGAGCGTTATATCGGGGGTCCACTGTATATATTAAATTTTCTATTTATGAATTTAAATTAATGCAAACTAATGCATACTTTTTTCCAATCGTATGTGTTAGAAATTTTTGTTGATTGATTCGCCCCCGCCTTCATCTAGAAATTATTAGAGCCCCTAGAAATTATTGGAGCCTCCTGGACAATGTTTCGTTCGTGGAATATTACGGCCCACCTGGGTAATTATTGTGGACTCCTGGACAATTAATGTGGTCTCTTGGATAATTTTTGAGGCCTCCTGGACAAATATTGAGCTTCTGAAATATTATTGGAGCCTCTTGGACAACTATTGTCGCCTCCTTGACAATTGCTGGGGCCTCTTGGACAACTATTGTCGCCTCCTTGACAATTACTGGGGCCTCTTGGACAATTATCAGGCCTCTGGACAATTACTAGGTTTTCTGGACAATTACTGAGGCCTCCTGGACAATTACTGAAGCCAACTGGACAATTATTCGGTTCGTGGAATATTATGGCTTCACATCGATAATTATTGTGGACTCCTGGACAAATCTGTGACCTCTTGGATAATTAGTAGGCCTACTTGGCAATGATTAGGCCTCCTGGATGATTATTGAGGCCTCCTGTACAACTATTGAGCTTTCTGAAATATTTTTGAGGCCTCCTGTACAACTATTGAGCTTTCTGAAATATTATTGAGGCCTCCTGGACAACTATTATGGCCTCCTGGACAATTACTGGGGCCTCCTAGACAACTATTGTGACCTCCTGGACAATTACTGGGGCCTCCTAGACAACTATTGTGACCTCCTGGACAATTTCTGGGGTCTCTTTGACAATTATTAGGTGTCCTGGACAATTACTGAGGTCTCCTGCACAATTACTGAGACCTCCTGGACAATTACTTGGGACTCATGGTCGATTATTGAGTCGTCGTAGATAACTCTTGGGGCTTCCTAAACAATTATTTAAAAGGTAGCTGCTTAGAGTGGCAGATTTTAAGGAAGATATATATTTGAGTTGGAAAATGAGGTGTTATCAGTTGGAAAATTTGGGCTTCGAGTTCAGTTGCGTTGTTTTTTTTTATCTCTGACCTACACTTTTTTTTTTGCACACAATGAACTAAATGTCCAGGTCACAAGGGCCGCGACAAGCTAAGGTTCCAGAGCAGCTGAGCAGCTGAGCCACTGAGCAGCTGTTAGGAAACAGATTGAAGCCTCCGGAGAAAACCATCCAGTATGTTCTTAAACGTGTACAGAATATGTCTTAACGTCCCATCTGATGGACGGCGGCCTTTCAAAGCCCATCGGTGTCCCCTATTGACAAAGAGCAGGGTGGAGAGTTTCACAAAGATAAGTCTCAACGCTGTCCCAGTTGGGAATCGAACATGAGAACTAGAGATTACGAGCCTGACGAGCCATGACTCAGCCACCACTGCCTCAAGATTTAACGAGAGGAATTTTTCAAGCCCGTCGGTGTCCCCTTTCTCACCTAGGGAAGGGCGGGGTGAAAGGACAAAAATGTCAACGTTGGCACAGTTGAAACTCGAACCTGAGAACTGCAGATTACGAGCTTGGCTCTTTTAAGTTCTCAAATATCCCATGCTTCTATACCTCCAACGGTAATGCCTTCATTACTCTCCTAAAGGTTAGATACCAATTACATAGGGTGGGAGTAACTCATTCGGTGGTGCACCAGGCTCGTAATCTTCATTTCCCAGGTTCGAGTCCCAGCTGGGCAAGAGTCGACAATTATCTCCGCAAAACTCCCCGTCCTGCCCACGGTCAGTAGGGGACACCAATGGGCGTGGAAAAGCCGCCGTCCGTCAGATGGGACGTTAAGTCATGGCTCCGTGTGCGAAAGAACCATACTATTGGTACGTGAAAGAACACGCTGGATGGCCTTGACGGGAAACTACCATCTCTCTCCCAACAGCTGCCCAGTGGGTCCCCTCCCCCAATTTTCTCTGACCCACAGGGGTCCTAGTGCCCTGGTCATTTAGCCCGTTGTGTGCAAAAAAAAGTGCCGCTCAGAGGTAAAACAACCCGACCAAATTACACTTTCAAAGTTGTCCCGAACAGAATTACGATCAATTTAAGATTTTAAGATTAAATACACAATGAAGCTTTTTCGACACAAATGATGGAAAGAAACGTAGATGAATATATTGTTACGAATTAAATGGATGAAACTGAGCATGAGTTCAAATAGTATATAAAAATTATAATTCTAAAATAATGTAATTTAGTACAAAAGTATGAATGAAAACATTTATATAAACTAAAGTCAATCAACACAAATCATATATGTGAACAAATATGCAAACTATCGAGAATAACATTACCAATTCCCAAATAACTAAATAGCTCTACATCAAATGACTTCTTTCTAAGGTCAAGTTCTTCAAATACTCTAAGACTGCAGCTAAGCATACTTCTTTTTCAGGACCAATTCTTTTCAGACGTCGACCACTACCCTTCAAACGTTGAATTCTTCTTTTCCTCTACTAGTTTACTAACACGATCACACTAAGTAGGTTTATTTAATCTCCCGCGCACTCACCAAATAAAATCATTTCTTCTCTAAACTCTAATGCACAGAAAAAAGACAAACTACATTTTCCTTCACTCTATATTTTCTCTTAATTACCACTTATTCCCTTTTCTTTCAGTCAAGTTCGTTCGATGTCGTTTGGTGACGTAATTGTCACTCTGAGGCATACGCGAGCGTTCATGACGTGTATTTCATTAATTCATTGTAGGAAGTTCACCTGTCGTAACATTGGATTCCAATGTTTTCTACCCTAGCATTACATACATATGTAGTTTGCGAATTACTAAAATATGTCACTATCCTTGCAATAAAAGCTTTCACACGCCGTACTACAGAAGGGATATTTTCGTCGTTAGTACTGTAAGATGGAGCAAAATTGTGTGTCGTTCCTGAAATCCAAAGTAAGTGCCGAATAAATAAAAATATTTTTAAATTTTCGTTTAAAAGGGAACTTGAGTAAAAATTTTTTCTTTAAAACTTTGACTCGTTCACTTTGAGTGAATTTTTTTCTTTAAGAGAGTATTTTTAACTATAGTTATTTATATTGATTAAATATTGTTGTTAATTAAATTAATTGTTAATTTAATTAATTTAATCAATTTTCCTTAATTAAATGAATGACAATCAAATTAAGGAACACTATTATTATTATTATTATTATATATTGTACAAAACTCTACGCCTTAGTTTTCAAAGGGAAAAGGATTTGTCTGGGTTCGCAATTTTTTTCTGGACTATCAAAAATCTGAACCTGTACTTAAGTCTTCCGAAGTCTTTCGCTGTGTGTGGGGCGGGGGTGGCTCAGTCGGTAGCGCGCCAGGCTCATAATCTGTAGTTCCCAGGTTCGAGTCCCAGCTGGGTCAGCGTTGAGATTTATCTCCGCAAAATTCCCCGCCCTGCCCACGGTCAGTAAGGGACACCGATGGGCTTGGAAAGGCCGCCGTCTGTCGGATGGGACGTTAAGCCGTGGCCCCGTGTGCGGGAGAACCATACCCTGTGCACGTTAAAAACACGCTGGATGGCCTTGACGGGAGGCTACCATCTGTCTCCCAACAGCTGTTCCAGTGGGTCCCCTCCTCAACCTTCTCTTAGCCTTTGGGGTCGATGCGACATGGCCATTTAGCCAATGGTGTGCAAAAAAGTGCCGTTCAGAGGTAAAAACAATCCAACCTTTGCTACAGATCCACAAATCTGACTCGGTGTTGCGATCCTGTATTTGTTCACCAAACATCTGTCTCCTGGTTGCAGCTGCTATTGTACAGCCGATGCTCACGATCTCCTACTGGATTACGAAAAGTCTATCTCTGGGGCAAGACCTTGTACTGGGCCAACAAACATAAATATTCGGTCACGATCTTTTACTCGGTTACTAAATAATGCTCTTCTAGTCACGATCTTGTACTGGGTCACCAGAAGTCTATTTTCGGGTCACGATCTTGTGCTGGGGAACATTCTTGACCGTGTACAAGAATGTGACCCGAAAATAGATTTTTGGTGACCCAGGTTACAAGATCATGATCCAAAGATAGATTTTTGGTGGGTCAGTTAGAACATCGTGACCCAAAGATTGATTTTTGGTGACCCAGCACAAGATCGTGATCCGAAGAAAGATTTTTTGTTGATTCAGTACAAGATATTTGGACCCGAATATGGACTTTTGGTGACCCAGCACAAGATCGTGACCCGAAGCTATTTGTCATCGAAAGTCTATCTTTCATGAATCATGTTTTCCTCATATTCTATTATTTTACGACTAACCAATGTGCCAGTTTTGTGACATCATTTTAACTATTCATCGTACACAACCTGGACAAATTATTTTGCATCCTCTGCGAAGTACCATGAAACATACCGGTATGCAAAATTTCTCACTGACGTAAGTATTTTATGTCACTGAGAATTTGTAAAAAACGTTACAGGCATAGTGAAAAGTAAAGTTCCACATGGGTAAAAAGGCTGATCAGATCGAAAGAGGGTTCACCATTGGAATGCGATGGACAGCAGCATCTGTAACGGAGATGATGGAACTCAACGGAAAATCACGGGCACAATATTCCAAGTGTATAAAGGAAACGGCTTTAAAAAGCGTCCACCAATCGTGGCAAATGTGGGAAGAAAAAGACTCTTATAGAAAGGGACAGATAAACAAGCACAAACTGTAAAACAAAACAGATCTACAATTATCAGCCGAAAAAGATTACCACTAGCAGGTGTCACAGTTTAATTATCTTGACAGCAATGTAACAGATACTGGTGATGAGCGGCATGTGATTAACAGACGAATAGGGATTGCTGCGGGACGTTTAAGAATCTATGGAGAATGTGGAGAAATATGCCTATACACCTAAAGTCTTAAATTAGACTGTATGACAGTTTGATTATTTCTAGGGTTAGTTATGGTAGTGAAACTTGGAGGCTTTGTAAACAAGATAACAGGAAACTAGATGCTTTTGATTCTAGATGCTTACGAAGTATCTTGGGCATTAGGTGGTTCAACTTTTTAACTAATAATGAGGCTAGGCAAATGAGTCTGCAACCTCCTTTAAGCAGCATATTGTGCAGAGAGAGACTCCGCTGGTTTGGCCATGTTGCCCGTATGGATAATTATAGGTTGGCGAATAGGGTTATGAACAGTGTGCCTAGAGGCCTCAGAAGGAGGGGGAGACCTAGGATGCGGTGGGCAGACAATGTCAAACAGGACCTTGTTAGAATTGGTGTACAGTGGCCGGATGCAGCAGATGTAGCTCAGGACAGACTTGCTTGGAGAACTAAATTGCACGGTCTGGTTGGACCTCCGTAGCCCATGGTTGATTGAGGATGATGATGATGATGAACAAATTGTTACAAAAGTTGTTCTTTAACTGTTGAAATATTTTTTCACTAGTGTCAAAAGTTGAAGATAAATGCTTCAGTTTCCATTCATTCTTTAAATATTAAACGAATATTGCAGGAAATATATTTAGAGAGATATGAGTGACATCTACAATTTATCGCTAATAACAATTTTTGCCTAAAATATTTATTTTCAATGTTATGGAGCTTTGAAAGTGGCTTTCCATTCACATAACATGTAAGTGTCCGGATGCTTTTTTTTTCTTCAATATAATGTATTTAAGCAGGTATTCATACTAATAGGACCAGGCAGTGTATTTTAATCTGTTGTCCTAATTTTGATGACAGTTAAATTTACTTTAGCTCACAACTGTTTACGGTCCGAGGCACTTACACTCGAAAATCCTCTATCCAATCAGTCATTTTTACAGCCAATCTTATTTTTATAATATACTTTCTATTGTAACAAAATTTGGCATTCACATTCTCTTTGTTTCAGATTTTTCCCTTTTTTCTTTTGGTTTTTTTTAGAACCAGAAAATGGGCTAGTTCTGTTAGAAATACCAGGGCATATAGGGGAGCTGCAATTGGATCTGACCATTACCTTGTTAAAAGTGTCTTGCAACTTAAACTTGAAAAGTGTTGTGCTAAGGTTAAAAAATTTACCTTTAATACTGAAGCTCTGAAAGACTCAGTTATAGCTAAAGCTTATCATGATAGGTTACTTAGTCATTATGACAGTCATGGTGTGCTTACTACTGAAGTTGAGGAAGAATGGGCCATTTTAATCAGGCTTTTTTGGAAACTAAGAGTACTCTTTTAGGAAAAAAGGAGCAGAAGAGACAGAATTATTTAAGTGATAAGGCACTTGAGCTTATTTCAGAATGAAGGAACCGCAGGAATGTAATTAATCAATACCCTACTAGTCCTAATAGAAAGGATTACAGATAGTTTAATAAACGTGTAAAGGATCAGTTAGCTACTGATGAGAATCTTTGGCTTGATGGCTTGGCTGACAAAGCTGAGGAAGCAGTTAGGCAGCACAACAGCAGAGAGCTGTACCAGATAGTTAACGTTTTATGTGGTAGAAAATCGACAGGTATACAAGGATTGAAGGATAAACAAGGTAAGGTTATGTAGAAGGTGAGGATTCCATTATGGCGAGGTGGGCTCAGCATTTCAGTGCTGTTCTGAACAATGTGGTTAGTTCTACTCCCATTGTTTGTAATGATGATAGATGCATCGGTTGCTTTAATGTTGGCCCTATAACAAAGTCTGTAGCTATTTTGGCTGTTTCTAAACTTAAACTTCATAAATCACCAGGGGTAGATTAAATTACTACGGAAATGCTTAGAGCTGGGAATGTTTCTGTTACCACTTGGATGACTAAAATGTTGAATATCTTTTATGATAAAGGCATGGTTCCTAAGGATTTTACCAGAGCAATTATTATCCCTATTTTCAAAAAAAGGTGATCGCAGTTCTTGTGATAACTATAGAGGTATCAGCCTACTCTCTGTTCTAGGTATTCCATGATTGTGCTTAATAGAATTAAGAATGTGGTTGACAGTCAATTGCCTGATGAGCAATGTGGATTCAGAAGATAGGGGATGTGTACATCAGATCTTTTTACTTAGGCATATTCTTCCGAAATGAGTTTCAAAAACTTTGGTTGCTGGCTTTTTTTATTTCAAAAAGGCTTCCGACTCTGTTGATCGTCATAATTTGTGGTTGATTGTGAGATGATATGGTATACCAGGCAAGTTAGTTAATAATAATAAGTCATAAGATGATGGTGACTAATATAACTCTTTCCATCTAAAAATTCATAATCAACTCTGCATTTGTACATTGATTATTCATTTCATTGAACGTTACAATCATATCATTATCCTTTGAAACCAGATTTTTTTATTAATTAACTTCCATTCCTCATTTCGATCATTCATGGAAAGAGTAAAATGTAGTAATAAAATAAATTTATTTAGTCTATTTTATCATTAGCTTTGAAGATTTAGCGAAATGTTGTACTCATTTTCCAAAAGTACATTATAAGGATTTTTTATGTTTTTGTATAATTTCTCTTTAATCTTTATCATGTTTTTTAAATTCTGCAATGTTCTTTTGTTTTGTTTTTCCCCCATTAAACATTTTGCCGTATTTAAAGCTATTATTAGCTATCATATTGTGCAGAGAGAGACTCCGTTGGTTTGGCCATGTTACCCGTATGGATAATGATAGATTGGTGAATAGGGTTATGAACAGTGTGCTTAAAGGCCTCAGAAAGAGGTGGGGGGGGGGGGGGGGGGGGACCTAGGATGCGGTGGACAGGCAATGTCAAAGAGGACCTTATTAGAATTGGTGTGCAGTGGCTAGATGCAGCAGATGTAGCTCAGGACAGACTTGCTTGGAGAACTAAATTGCACGGTCTGGTTGAACCTCCGTAGCCCACGGCTACTTGAGGATGATGATGATTTGATAAATTTTAATAATGCATAAATGGAACTTTTTGTAATTAAAAGATGTGCAAAACCTCTCAATATTCCTATTTGATGTTAATTTGTTATTATTCCTGGGATAAGTGATATTTAATAATATTGAATGATGATCCTTTTTATTATTGAAATAATTTGCTAATGGTTATTAATTGCAGAAGATATATTGCAAAACCAAACTATTCCGAACAAAAATATGATCAGTATAGCTAGGTGAACTGTCTATTCTGGTATTTCCATTAATTTATGATAAAATCCCATTAGGATAAAATAAAGTTTTATATTACATCACTAAGCTATAATTTTCATTTAAGTCCAGATTTTGGTCATCATCATCATCATCATCCTCAAGCAGCCCTGGGCTGTGGAGGTCTAACCATACCGTGCAATTTAGTTCTCCAAGCAAGTCTGTCCTGAGCTATATGTACTGCATCTGGCCACTGCACACCATTTCTAACAAGGTCCTGTTTGACATTGTCTACCCACCGCATCCTAGGACTCCCACTCTTTCTGAGGCCTTTAGGCACACTATTCATAACCCTATTTGAAAATCTATAATCATTCATACGGGCAACATGGCTAAATCAACGGAGTCTCTCTCTGCACAATATGCTGCTTAAAGGAGGTTGCAAACTCCTTTGCCTAACCTCATCATTAGTTACAAAGTTAAACCACCTAATGTCCAAGGTACTGCGTAAGCATCTGGAATCAAAAGCATCTAGCTTCCTGTTATCTTGTTTACAGAGTGTCCACGTTTCACTACCATAACTAACCCTAGAAAGAACCAAACTATTATACAGTCTAATTTTAGTCTTTAGGTGTATACACCTATTTCTCCACACTCTCCATAGATTCTTAAAAGTCCCGTCAGCAATCGGCTTTTCGTCTGTTAATCTCATGCCGTACATCACCATTATCTGTTACATAGCTCCCAAGATAATTAAACTGTGACACCTGATCAAGCCTGCAACCATTCAGATTAACTGAATCACAGCATGCCTGACCAATTTTCATCACTTTGGTTTTCTTCCTGTTTATAACCAAACCTACTCTACTACCAGTCTCATCAACAGCTCGAATGAAAGAGTTCATCTCATCAACATCATTTGCCAAAAGGGCTAAATCATCAGCATAATATAAATCAGAAATTGTAGTATCCCCAGACCATTCATGGCCAAAATCTTTCTGTTGCAGTGAATTTCGCATAACATAATCAATAACCAAACTAAAGAGAAAAGGAGACAAAATGCACCCATGTCGAACACCAGAAGTAATGCTAAAATAATTGCTACAAGCCTTACCAACTCTCACACACGACTCAGTGTTATTATAGAGAACTTTCATTAGGTTAACTAACTTGTCAGGTATACCATGTGATATCACAATCAACCACAAATTATGACGATCAACAGAATCGAAAGACATTTTGAAATCAACAAAGCTGGAAACCAAAGGTTTCTGAAACTCTAAACATTTCTCAAGAATCTGCCTAAGTGAAAATATCTGATGTACACATCCCCTACAACTTCTGAATCCACATTGCTCATCACGCAATTGCCTGTCAACCAGATTCTTAATTCTATTAAGCAGAATGATACAAATAACTTTACCGGGAACAGAGAGTAGGCTGATACCCCTGTAGTTATCACAAGTACTACTATCACCTTTTTTGAAAATAGGGATAATAATAGCTCTGGTAAAATCCTTAGGAACCATGTCTTTATCATAAAATATATTCAAAATTTCAGTCATCCAAGTGGTAACCAAAACATTCCCAGCTCTAAGCATTTCCGTAGTAATTTCATCTACCATGGGGATTTATGAAGTTTAGGTTTAGAAATAGCCAAAATAACTTCAGATTGTGTTATAGGGCCAACATTGCATCTGTCATCACCAATGCATCTGTCATCATTGCAAACAATGGGAGTAGAACTACCCACATTGGTTAGAACATCACTGAAATGCTTAGCCCACCTAGCCATGACAGAATCCTCACCTTGTATAACCTTACGTTGTTTATCCTTCAATCCCTGTATACCTGTTCGTTTTCTACCACATAAAACATTAACTATCTGGTACAGCTCTCTGCTGTTGTGCTGTCTAACTGCTTCCTCGGCTATGTCAGTCAAGCCATCAAGCCAAAGATTGTTATCAGCAGCTAACTGATCCTTTACACGTTTAGTAAGTCCTCTGTAATGCTTTCTATTAGGACTAGTAGGGTATTGATTAAGGACATTCCTGCAGTTCTTTCTTTCTGAAATAAGCTCAAGTGCCTTATCACTCAAATAATTCTGTCTCCTCTGCTCCTTTTTTCCCTAAAAGAGTATTGTTAGTTTCCAAAATAGCCTGTTTAAAATGGCCCCATTCTTCCTCAACTTCAGTAGTAAGGAAACCATGACTGCCATAATGACTAAGTAACCTATCATGGTACACTTCAGTTATAACTGTGTCTTTCAGAGCTTCAGTATTAAAAGTAAACTTTTTAACCCTAGCACAACACTTTTTAAGTTTAAGTTTCAAGACACTTTTAACAAGGTAATGGTCAGATCCAATTTCAGCTCCCGTATATGCCCTGGTATTCCTAACAAAACTAGCCCATTTGCTGTTAATTAATATATAATCAATCATATTCTTATGCAGCCTATCAGGTGAGACCCATGTGTACTTATGTATGTCGCGATGTTTGTAGTAAGTGTTAGTTATTCTGAAACCATTGAGTTTACTTACCTGTAGGAGACGTTGCCCATTGCCATTGTAGCTACCAATACCAAAAGAGCCTATCACCCCTCCCCAAAGATTAGAGTCAGTACCAACTTTGGCATTGAAGTCACCTAGAACAAGGGTAATATCTCCTTTCATGACAGAATTCAAAATATCCTGAAGTTATCCGTAAAACCTATCCTTCTCATCCTCATCGGCATCCTGAATGGGGGCATAAAAGCATTTAGGTCAACTACCAATATAATATTTTTATATTTAAATGATTTTAAAATAATTTCCAGCTATATTAAAAATGTATCAACTAATCCGTTTTCGACTCAGTAAATCAATAATATCATATATCTAAAATCACGTGACCTGTAAATGGTAGCTAGACCTGCCGGTTCTGTGCATCATCACTAGGGATTGGTACACAGTGTGTACCAATCCCTAGTGATGTAGTAGCGACATCTTAGAAGTACAGGAAAAAAATTCTGTAGTCTTTAAAATAGTATCTTTAAAAAACAGAACTTAAAAAAAAAGAAATGTTTACGTTATAGAGCAACGCGAAATAGAGCAGACACATATTTAAAATCACATAAAATTTTGTAGTCACATTTTGAAATAAATTGAAATTAATAGTCATATGTTCAACAGACCTGTAAATGGTAACTAGGCGTAAACTGGAAGGAGAGCTGTGCACCAATCCCTAGTGATGATGCAGAGACCGGCCAGGTCTAGCACCTAATGTCCGACCCCGCCTTCTCGTGGTGCAGGCCGTTAGTACCTTTCAAAAGAGATATTCTCTTTTGGAAGGGAACGGAAGTGGAGGGCTGCCAGTTCAATATGGCCTACTGATCTGGTCATCTATGGCCACTTTTTTCTTTTTTTTCAAACCCTGCTGAGGAGTGGTCAACTTCACAGGGTCCTGCTGCTGATCACTTATACCTATTAGACTGGACTTGTTTATGGATTTGAGTTTGATTATGCATCCTGGACTTGGTGCACTGGTGAGCCTCTTTTGGGTAGTTGGAGAATGCTGCTGTGTTTTCTGTTTGCTTCTGAGTTGCCAGCCCTAAGTGAACAGAGGCATGGGATACCTTATATCACCTGGTGGATAATCCTAATCAGAGGCCATCGCAGGTACCTGAACCTTACTTAGCTAGTTGGGCATCGTCAATCCTAAACTGGAGTAATGTGTCTCAGTGAGGCCATATGGCTCTTGAAAAAGTCCACTTGAAAAGGTGGTGCCTGAAGTTCCTACCAGCATCGGTGACTTAAGCCTTTAGCAGAGGAGGAACAGGTCTTTGCCCCATGCCTGCGATCAGGGGCTGTTTGATATTGTTGGCCCTACCAATCTCAAAAAACCTAATTTCTTTAAAAATACTACTAATCACTTTCTCTCTGCAGGAACGTGAGGCCATGTGGCTCTTGAAAAAGTCCACTTGAAAAGGTGGTGCCTGAAGTTCCTACCAGCATCGGTGACTTAAGCTTTTAGCAGAGGAGGAACAGGTCTTTGCCCCATGCCTGCGATCAGGGGCTGTTTGATATTGTTGGCCCTACCAATCTCAAAAAACCTAATTTCTTTAAAAATACTACTAATCATTTTCTCTCTGCAGGAACGTGAGGACATTACATAGAGATTATTCTCTTGATGTCCTCATGCAGGAATTCCAGCGTTATAATCTAGATATTCTAGGCTTGCAAGAGACCAGATGTACAGGTAAAAGTGAAATACTTGAAAATAACTTTAAATTTCTATTTACAGGGAGGGAGGATGGAAAGCATCACCAAGGCGTTGTCTGCTGCTCAGCAGACATGCTAGTGATGCTCTTCTAGGATATGAGTGCATTAATGAAAGGTTTCTTACAGCAAAATTTCAGACAAGTATTAAAGACTTGAATGTTATCTGCTGTTATGCTCCCACTGAGGATGCTGATGAGGATGAGAAGGATAGGTTTTACGGATAACTTCAGGATATTTTGAATTCTGTCATGAAAGGAGATATTACCCTTGTTCTAGGTGACTTCAATGCCAAAGTTGGTACTGACTCTGATCTTTGGGGAGGGGTGATAGGCTCTTTTGGTATTGGTAGCTGCAATGGCAATGGGCAACGTCTCCTACAGGTAAGTAAACTCAATGGATTCAGAATAACTAACACATATTACAAACACCGCGACATACATAAGTACACATGGGTTTCACCTGATGGGCTGCATAGGAATATGATTGATTATATATTAATTAACAGCAAATGGGCTAGTTCTGTTAGGAATACCAGGGCATATAGGGGAGCTGAAATTGGATCTGACCATTACCTTGTTAAAAGTGTCTTCCAACTTAAACTTAAAAAGTGTTGTGCTAGGGTTAGAAAGTTTACTTTTAATACTGAAGCTCTGAAAGACACAGTTATAACTGAAGTGTACCATGATAGGTTACTTAGTCATTATGACAGTCATGGTTTTCTTACTACTGAAGTTGAGGAAGGATGGGGTCATTTTAAACAGGCTATTTTGGAAACTAACAATACTCTTTTAGGGAAAAAAGGAGCAGAGGAGACAGAATTATTTGAGTGATAAGGCACTTGAGCTTATTTCAGAAAGAAAGAACTGCAGGAATGTCCTTAATCAATACCCTACTAGTCCTAATGGAAAGCATTACAGAGGACTTACTAAACGTGTAAAGGATCAGTTAGCTGCTGATAAGAATTTTTGGCTTGATGGCTTGACTGACATAGCCGAGGAAGCAGTTAGACAACACAACAGCAGAGAGCTGTACCAGATAGTTAATGTTTTATGTGGTAGAAAACGAACAGGTATACAGGGATTGAAGGATAAACAACGTAAGGTTATAGAAGGTGAGGATTCTGTCATGGCTAGGTGGGCTGAGCATTTCAGTGATGTTCTAAACAATGTGGTTAGTTCTATTCCCATTGTTTGCAATGATGATAGATGCATTGGTGACTTTAATGTTGGCCCTATTACACAATCTGAAGTTAGTTTGGCTATTTCTAAACTTAAACTTCATAAATCCCCAGGGGTGGATGATATTACTACGGGAATGCTTAGAGCTGGGAATGTTTTGGTTACCACTTGGATGACTGAAATTTCGAATATATTTTATGATAAAGGCATGGTTCCTATGGATTTTACCAGAGCTATTATTATCCCTATTTTCAAAAAAGGTGATCGCAGTTCTTGTGATAACTATATGGGTATTAGCCTACTCTCTGTTCCAGGTAAAGTTCTTTCCATGAGTGTGCTTAATAGAATCAAGAATCTGGTTGACAGTCAATTGCGTGATGAGCAATGTGGATTCAGAAGTGGTAGGGGATGTGTGGATCAGATATTTTCACTTAGGCAGATTCTTGAGAAACGTTTAGAGTTTCAGAAACCTTTGGTTGCTAGCTTTGTTGATTTCAAAAAGGCTTTCGACTCTATTGATCGTCATAATTTGTGGTTGATTGTGAGATGATATGGTATACCAGACAAGTTAGTTAACATAATGAAAGCTCTCTATAATAACACTGAGTCGTGTGTGAGAGTTGGTAAGGCTTATAGCAATTATTTTAGCATTACTTCTGGTGTTCGACATGGGTGCATTTTGTCTCCTTTTCTCTTTAGTTTGGTTATTGTTTGTTATGCGAAATTCACTGCAACGGAAAGATTTTGGCCATGAATGGTCTGGGGATACTACAATTTCTGATTTATATTAAGCTGATTATTTAGCCCTTTTGGAAAATGATGTTGATGAGATGAACCCTTTCATGCGAGCTGTTGATGAAACTGGTACTAGAGTAGGTTTGGTTATAAACAGAGAGAAAACCAAATTGATGAAAATTAGTTAACCAGGCTGTGATTCAGTTAATCTGAATGTTTTAAATCTTGATCAGCTGTCACAGTTTAATTACCTTGGGAGCTATGTAACAGATACTGGTGATTTGCGGCACGAGATTAACAGACGAATAGGGATTGCTGCCGGGACTTTTTAAAATCTATGGAGATTGTGGAGAAATAGGCGTATACACCTAAAGGCTAAAATTAGACTATATCATATTTTGGTTCTTTCCAGAGTTAGATATGGTAGTGAAACTTGGACATTTTGTAAACAAGATAACAAAAAACTAGATGATTTTGATTCTATATGCTACGCAGTACCTTGGGCATTATGTGGTTCAACTTTTTAAGTAATGATGAGGTTAGGCAAATGATTCAGCAACCTCCTTTAAGCAACATATTGTGCAGAGAGAGACTCTGTTGGTTTGGCCATATTTCCCTTATGGATAATTATAAATTGGCCAGTAGGGTTATGAATTGTGTGCCTAAAGGCCTCAAAAGCGGGGCAGACCTAGGATGCGGTGGGCAGATAATGTCAAGCAGGACCTCGTTAGAATTGGTGTGCAGTGGCCGCATGCAGCAGATGTAGCTCAGGACAGATATGCTTGGAGAATTAAACTGCACGGTCTGGTTTTAACTCCGTAGCCCATGGCTGCTTGAGGATTATGTTAGTTAAGCCATAACGCCATGTGAAGCACTGCCAAAACGCCGTGTGTGGGTGAGCCATAACCTGTGCACATTAAACAACACAATAAAGCACAGCTGTCGACTTGGTCCCCTCAACCAAACTTCTCTGAGCCCTAAGTATACCTGTGACTCAGCCATTTAAATCATTGTGTACAAAAAAGTGCCAGTTAGGGCGAAAACAACCTAAAGCCTCTCTGGGTTAGCGTTAAGATTTTTTCTGCACAAAACTCCACACCCTGCTCTTGGTCAGTAGTGGATATCGATTGGCTTTAAAAGGCTGTCATATGTCGGATGGGCCGTTAGTTAAGCCATAACGCCATGTGAAGGGGAGCCAAAATGCCGTGTATGGGGGAGACATACCCTGTGCATATTAAAGAACAAAATGGAACGCAGCTGTCCACTGGGTCCCTTACTCCATCCTTCTCTTAGCTCTTAGGATACTTGTGACCTGGCTATTTGTCCCATTGTGTGCAAAAATCCTGCCAGTAATGGGTAAAACAACCCAAGCATCTCTGGGTGAGCGTTAAGATTTTTCCTCCACAAAACTCCCCACCCTGCTCTCGGTCAGTTGTGGATATCGATGGGCTTTGAAAGTCTGTCATATGTCGGATGGGCAATTAGTCAAGCCATAACACCATGTGACCGAGAGCCAAAACGCTGTGTGTGGGAGAGCTATTATAGCCTGTGCATATTAAAGAACACAATAGAACGCATCTCTCCACTGGGTCCTCTCTCCCAACCTTCTCTGAACACTACTGACCTGTCTATGTAGCCGATTGTGTGCAAAAAAACTGCCACTATATTATTTAAACATCCCAAGCCTTTCTGGATTAGCGTTAAGAATTTTTCTCCACAAAACTCTCTACCCTGCTCTCGGTCAGTAGTGGATATTGTTGGGATTTGAAAGGCTCTCATATGTTGGATAGACAATTAGTTAAGCCATAACAACCTGTGACGGAGAGCCAAAACGCCGTGTGCGCGAGAACCATAGCCTGTGCACATTAAAGAACACAAAGGAACGCAGCTCTCCACTGGGTATGAACCCACAACCTTCTCTGATCCCTAAGGATACTTGTGACCTGGCTATTTAGCCCATTGCGTGGGAAAAAGTGCCACTCATACACAATGGAACACAGCTGTCCACTGGATCCCCTACTCCATCCTTCTCTTAGCTCTTAGGATACTTTTGACATGCCCATTTAGCACATTGTGTGCAAAAAACTGCTACTCATGGATAAAACAACAAAAGCCTCTCTGGGTTAGTTAGCGTTAAATTTTTTCCCCACGAAACTCCCCACCCTGCTCTCGGACAGCAGCGGATATCGATGGGCTTTCAAAGGCTGTTCATATATCGGATGGGCAGTTACTTAAGCCATAAGGGCGTGTGAAGGACAGCCATATCTTTTGTACTTTAAAAAACAAAATGGAACACAGCTGTCCACTTGGCCCCTTCCCCCAACCTTGTCTAAGGTCTTAGGATTCTTGTGACCTGGCTATTTAGCCCATTGTGTGCGAAAAACTGCCACTCTTGTGTAAAACAACGCAAGCGTCTCTGGGTTATTTAGCGTAAAATTTTTTTTCTCCACAAAACTCCTCACCTGCTCTCGGTCAGTTGTAGATATCGATGGTTTTTAAAAGGCTGTCATATGTCGGATGGGCAGTTAGTTAAGCCATAACTCCATGTGATGGAGAGCAACAACGCCGTGTGTGCGAGAGCCATAGCCTGTGAACATTATGGAACACAATGGAACGCAGCTCTCCACTGGGTCCCTCCCTCATCCTTCTCTGAGCCCTTAGGATACTTGTGAACTGGCTATTTAGCCCATTTTGTGCAAAAAACTGCCACTCATTGTTTAAACATCCCAAGCCTCTCTGGGTTAGCGTTAAGATTTTTTCTGCACAGAATTCCCCACCGTGCTCTCGGTCAGTTGTGGATATCGATGGGTGTTGAAAGGCTCTCATATTTCGGATGGGCAGTTAGTTAACCCATAACTCCATGTAATGGAGAGCCAAAACGCCGTGTGTGCGAGAGCTATAGCCTGTGCACATTAAAGAACACAATGGAACACATCTCTCTACTGGTTCCCCACTCCCAACCTTCTCTGAACACTTAGGACACTTCTGACCTGTGTATGTAGCCGATTGTGTGCAAAAAACTGCCACTCATTGTTTAAACATCCCAAGCCTCTCTGGATTAGCGTTAAGAGTTTTTTCTCCACGAAACTCCCCACCCTGCTCTCGGTCAGTAATGCATATTGTTGGGTTTTGAAAGGCTCTCATATGTTGTATGGACAATTAGTTAAGCCATAACACCATGTGACCAAGAGCCAAAAAAACGCTGTGTGTACGAGAGCCATAGCCTGTGCGCATTGAATAACACAATGGAACGCAGCTCTCCACTGGGTCTCCTCCCCCAACCTTCTTTTTCCCAAAATACCTTTCTTGATCTCTTAGGATATTTGTGAGCTGGCTATTTAGCCCATTGTGTGGAAAAAGTGCCACTCATTGTTAAAACAACCCAAGGCTTTTTGGGTTAGCATTACGATTTTTTCTCCACCAAACTCTCCACTCTGCTCTCGGTCAGTAGTGGATATCGATAAGCTTTGAAAGGCCGTCATATGTCGGATGGGCAGTTAGTTAAGCCATAACGCCGTGTGAAGGAGAGCGAAAATGCCCTGTGTGGGAGAGCCATACACTGTGCTGTTAAAGAAACAGTGGATAGCCGTGATAGGAGGCTATCTTCTCTCTCCTAAAACTTGTCTAGTGGGTCCCCTTCCATCAACTTTCTCTGAGACCTTGCGGTTCATATTACTTGACCATTTAGCTCATTTCGTGCTAAAAATTGCCGCTCAGTGGTAAAAATAAGCCAACATTGTTTTTGGCACTGGCAATTGATATTTGTAATGAACTAAATTTCTTGATACAGCAATAAAATTTAATTGGTTATTTGGGTATTTTCACACTTTCTTTTTCAGATACATCTCTATCGCTTACTGTTTCTACTTTCTGCTATTGTTGTCATCATCTTCTTCTTCGTAGGAATTTGCCTAGGTCCCACATTTCCTAAAAGCTTCGTTTGGCCGAAGGATCCGGATTGTCTCATGTCCCTTGGCGAAAAGTAAGGCAAAAATTACGACTATTATTTATGGTGAAAAATTAAAATGATGAAATTTTCTAATTGGTTTAACGTTGAGCGATTAAACAATAACAATTAAATTTTTTTAAAAATGATTATGTTCCTATTGGGTCCTAAAAAGTTGAAAATAAACCTGAATCATATCGGTGGTGCAATCAGTCACTGAGTTCGTATTCGCCCTTCAATAGAAGATTGGTCGTCGGCAATCTTTTCAAATAAATAAATCGGCGCCCTATCTTCATTCGAAGCGAATACGAACTCATTGACTTTGCACCATCGATATGTTTTAGGATTAATTTTTCTACTTTTTATGACCCTATAGGAATATGGGTATTTTTGAAAATTTTTAATATATATATTTTTTTTTCACTAAAACACCTAACTTCATAAACTTTGATATAGGACTCATAAACATCGAGTACATTTACCACCCTTTTCGATTTTGGATTACCACATTCCCCGCGCTTAGGATTAATTTTAAGGTAGCACATGGCATTGGAGATGTCACAAGTTTTAATTTGAGATACGATTTAATTTGAGATAAAATCGAACCCCGGAAAATCCTCCTCCTCACATTTTATCAGGGGGAATAATGGGGGCAAAACTGTAAATAGTTTATGACCGTCATTATACGAGCTTTCATTAGACACCTAAATCATAACTGTAAGCCATCGCATTTCGCTGACATAGTAGATCGTTTCCGTTATATAGGAGAGAAGAAAGCATGTTAGACCATTCATTTACAGCCTACGACAAACGTTGTCATTTGACGTATAGCTCGTTGCTTTCGGCACTCGCGTTCAAGAGATATAGAGGAACAATAATTTTCACATTTCTACCTTTTTTCGCGGAGACGAAAGCCTTTTATCGCGGAGACGAAAGCCTGAGAAGGAGACAATTATTTATACCTACGATATTCCCCGCATGAGAAGCTTTCATTTGACATATAGCTTGTTACTTTTGGCATTCGTGTTCTAGAGATAGAGTGGAGCAAATGTTTGGAATTTCCCGCTTTTCAGGGGAGAAGGAAAATGGGAGGTCAATTTTTCATATTCTGAGACATTTCCCGCGTCACAAGCTTCCATTCGACACATAGCTCGTTACTTTCCACACTCGCATTCAGATGATATAGTGGAACAATCATTTTCATATCTCCCATATTTTTAAGGATGGGGGATGAATGTTTCGTAGCCTGCGACATTCCCCGCGTCAAAAGCTTTTATTTGGTAATAAATCATTTTCTGTTCATCGCGTTCGAAAGATATGGTGGAACAACGTTTTGTCAAATTCACAAACCGAACAACCGACAAATGCCAAAGCCAAAAGCAATAGAAAGGTAGGCAATAAATATGAAAGAAGTTTGGAAAGGTTGGTTGTTTATTTATTAAAGAAACATTTTTGGGTGGAAAATGAAAATACATCTGAGTAGAACTTTTAATTTTTCACGAAGTGGAAAAAATATTAAGGTTATAAGGGTCCCCCCAAGAACAAATGAATAAAACGGTAAGTGTAATATACAACATTACCTGTCGTGCACCGCAGTGGGGAAGGAGATATATCGATTCTTTCGGGGCACTTGTAAGGGACGATTAATTAGTCCCTCTTAATTAACTTTCACCATTACCTTTGAAACCACCGGTTCGCGGTTTTTTTACACCCGTGCTGAGATTTGCCTCAAACGTGCTGCACTAAATGTCGTATAAAAAGACGAAAAACAGACTGATGTACAAGAATAGTGGATGAACGACACAGTTTGTTTATATCCACACATATATTTACATAAGGAATGTGCTCGATTCCTTGGGTCTCAGCGGAGCTGGGGCGGGGGTGGGTCAGTCGGTAGAGCGCCAGGCTCGTAATCTGTAGTTCCCAGGTTCGAGTCCCAGCTGCGTCAGCGTTGAGATTTATCTCCGCAAAATTCCCCGCCCTGCCCACGGTCAGTAGGGGACACCGATGGGCTTGGAAAGGCCGCCGTCCGTCGGATGGGACGTTAAGCCGTGGCCCCGTGTGCGGGAGAGCCATACCCTGTACACGTTAAAGAACACGCTGGATGGCCTTGACGAGAGGCTACCATCTGTCTCCCAACAGTTCTCCAGTGGGTCCCGTCCCTCAACCTTCTTTGAGCCTTCGGGGTCCATGTGATCTGGCCATTTAGCCCATGGTGTGCAAAAAAGTGCCGCTCAGAAGTAAAACAATCGAACCCAACTCAGCGGGGTTGAATATCAGAACTAATTGGCTTCCTAGACGTTCTTTTGGACTTCCTCCAATCAGCTCAAATTTAATCCGAATGTTGGTTTGCTACTGCAAGCATTCATATGATGAGGTGGAAATTTGTACTTTACAGAAATGTGTTTACCGACCTCAAAATTCGTTGAGAGGATATTCAAACCTTGCCTAAACTGCCTGGTTCACACAGAATCGTTCCTTGGTTCCCACAGAACCGAACCGTCTTCTAAAGTGTTTTTGAGAAAGGGCTGTGTCCCCTTGACACAATGAAAAAACGACCTTCCTGTTCGTCAGCCACCGCTTAGTCTGCCCTTCTTGTTTACGAGCTTCTCTCTGTCACCCACACTGCGGTTTATTACCCTTATTCATGACACTATTTATAACTAGTCTCATCCCCTTCATTCGATTCTTACACCCTATATTCGATTACGACATCGCCACATCCTTCGCTCTGATAATAAAATGTTTTCTACTCCCAAGATTTTCAAAGCTAAGTTCAGTGAAATTTCTTTTGCCTTTCAAGCAACCTCAACTTGGAACTCTCTACCGAGCGATATCACTTCTTTAAATTCTAAAACAAAATTCAAAAACTCTATTTCTCCACTCGTATTAGAATATTGAAACATTTGACCAACAATATCTCCTCACCCCTATTCCCACTCCCCATCTTTGCCCTTTGTCTGGATTATCCGCAATCTTTTTTATTTTCCCTATTCATTCATTTAATATTACTCTCTGTTGTATTAAACCTCCTTTTCTTCCCCCTAAGTTTTCTATGTTTTTTTTTTATCATATTTCATATTATATGTTTGTCTTCGTCTGTATAACTTGTCATTTTGTTTATATCTATCAAATAATTATGCAATTCCTGTAAATATGTTTGTCGTTTTGTACTATCATCAATATTTCTTTTTAATTTCTGAAATGTACTGGGGCATCAAGCCACTTGAACGTTTAACCTAATATCCAAAATTACCTGTACCTTGGCTTTACTGTAACCCCCTGCATGAAATAAATTACTATAATCAAGGGGCTAATTGATCGTCCTATACTGTAGAGTGGGTAAATCGTTTGCCATCTTGCCCAACACCACATTCGGCGCAGTTCAAAGAAAATCTAATATCACATGACGAAGTAAAAATCTGGTTCATTTTACCCTTACTACTGCCTCACGACAGCAACCGTTAATGTTTAATCGCGTAAAATCAGATATTGGTTTAGTTTGATGTATTCTTTTTTTTTCAAATTTAATGGTTGTAACAGTTACGTAAAATAATTTTCAACCATTAATGTTAAGTCTGTAGGGATTTTCAGAAATTCAAACCCTACTTCCACAATATTGGTTGATCGCAGAGGGTTATACAAAGTTTGGTGCCTCTAACTCTTCTGGGGGCCAAATGCATAAGCGTACAGACATACCAACAAAAAACTTTCTTCTTTATATATTAGATATTAGCCATTAGGTGTATACATCTATATCTCCACACTCTCCATAGATTCTTAAAAGTGCCAGAAGCAATCCTATTCTTTTCTTTATCCCATATGGCACATCATCAGTATTTGTTACATAACTCTCCAAGATAATTAAATTTGACACCTGCTCAACAGTGGAACTATTCAGATTCCTGCCTAACCAATTTTCATCACTTAATTTTATCTCTGTTTATCACCAAACCTACTTTACTACCAGTCTCATCAACAGCCCTAATGAAAGAATTCATGTGATCAGCATCATTTGACAAAAGGACCAAATCAGCAACAATTTCTATTTAAGAAATTTTGAAATCTCTGGACTAAGACCAAAAAACCTTTATTTGCTTTCACCGTGCAAAACACGATTTAAAAAATATCAACGTGAAAAATGGGCCCCTGGTAGGTACGGCTCTAGAGGGACTCAACCTCATCTATACTGTGTGGGTTGGCGGGGGTGGCTCAGTCGGTAGCGCGCCAGGCTCGTAATCTGTAGTTCCCAGGTTCGAGTCCCAGCTGGGTGAGCGTTGAGATTTATCTCCGCAAAATTCCCTGCCCACGGTCAGTAGGGGACACCGATGGGCTTGGAAAGGCCGCCGTCCGTCGGATGGGACGTTAAGCCTTGGCTCCGTGTGTGGGAGAGCCATACCCTGTGCACGTTAAAGAACACGCTGGATGACCTTGACGGGAGGCTACCATCTGTCTCCCAACAGCTGTTCCAGTGGGTCCCCTCCCCCAACCTTATCTGAGCCTTCGGGGTCCATGTGACCTAGCCATTTAGCCCATTGTGTGCAAAAAAGTGCCGCTCAGAGGTAAAACAACCCAACCCAATTGTGTGGGTATTTCATAGGAAGATGATTTTAATATTGCTTGTTGGACAAAAAGAAAAAGATGACATCTGGTTTAATTTGACATTTTTTTATATGTGTGTGTGTGCTTGTGTGTGCGTTAAAAGATTTTGATTTTGAGTGGGGATTTTTCGATGTGAAAATTTTTTCTTTATGAATTAAATTTATGCGAATGGTTGCTATTTGCGATGCGTGATTTTGTTGAAAAATTATTATATTTCTACTGCTAATACCATTACGAATAAAGGAAGTTATTCGCACAGTTAGCTTGTCAGTGAGGAGGCATTGCTTCAGTTTATGTCTCTTTTTCAATGAAGAATAATCCTTACCTTTTTTTTTTCCAGACCAACATCTGTACCTCACAAAGAAGAAATTGAAATATTGAAAAGTAAGTTATTTCTATGCTAATTTATAGAGGTTCTCAACCACATTGTCGTTAATTCATTTCGAAATGACGATTACGTTAAGAAAAGACGGAAATTTTCGCGAAAAGTACAAATTATATTCACATTTCGAGCTTATGCAGATTATGAGCCTGACTAGGCTCGTAATCTGATGTTATTTGTAAGTATTTGCAATAAACTGTAATACCTCTGTAATCTGCATGTCCAAGTTCAAGTTCCCACCTGTGCCAGAGTTCAAATTTATCTCTGCTAGCTGGATTTGTTTTAACTCCTTAGCTCAAAATGAAAATCACAAAATATGAACAAGTTTTTTTTTTAATTTTCCATTTTCCATTTTATTTTTTTACTCTTAGGTGTATTATTTATTTTTATTATTGGTTGAAGTTATTCACATCTAGAATGATTATTTTATAAAGTATTGCACTATAAATTTTTAATTAGAGGTGACTAAAATTATCGTTATTATTAATATCTGCTCGGGAATACCATCATATCAGTTATGGTGGAGACCATTTTTCTCAATTTCATCTTCGACCGTAAATTCTCCTTTGTTACCGCAGATTCTTAAGTCCGAATGCACGTGGGCACTGAACATCTTCAAGGTCCTATTTTGCAGAGCGGATCAATATTCTTTGTGCTGCTTGTACCATGCACTTATCTGGTCGAAACTGAACTATGGATCCCAGGTGTACGGTTCCAGCCAGCATTCGGAGGTGAAGGTACTGTATCCTCTCCACCATCAAGCGTTCCATGTTTGCACTGGGGTCTTCTGCACCTAACAGGTACAGCTGTTACAAAATAAGCTAAATTATTTTAATTGATATTATTGGTTTCAAGAATAAATAGACAATGGTAAATTCCTATATCAATAAAATCCCATCTTAGTTTAATAAAATCGTTAGCTTATATTCTTAGTTAATTAAGAAGATATTTATAATTTCACTTGCAGGATGACGAAGGCCTTTATAGCTGACTGACTGTAATGTCAGCCATCGTGCTGCACACTCAGACTTCTTGCCTGTCTTCACAAATGTGTCGAGGTCTGGCACATCTGTGGGATATGCCATGGTCTGCTGTAATACTCTCATTGCAGACCAGATCTCACAGCAGTGTTCTATCTTCACTGCAGAGTTGCACGCTATCAGCCTCGCCTTGGACCACGTGGTATAAGTATCATCTTCGGTGTGTCCTATACACTGACTTGCTTAGGTCGTTACAGTTTTTGATCTCGTGAGGCATTAGCCTCGCCTTGTTCTCTCCAATTTCTGTCAACAGCTACATTGTCTGGTAATCATAACCACCATTCTCTTCTTTTGGGTGTCTGGTCATGTCGGGATCAGAGGAAATGAGATCATGCAGATGCTGCTTCCGAGCCAGCTACACCCCTGTCTGACTCTCCACTGCCGGTTCCATACCTGCACTTCCGGCGTTTTACCATCGAGCTCCGGGCACGGTGGCAAAGATCTTCGTTTCAACAGATTGGTAACAGGTTTTTCCAGATCAAGTCCATTATAGAACCATGGCAGTCGTGTTTCCGCACGAACTGCAAGGAGGAAGTTGCATAGCATGGCTCTGCTTATGTCATTCGTTTATTACTTAAGTATGAGTTTTGTGACACCATATTAACTACACTTTACTCATACTGCAATGGAAATCCAGTCCCTCATCCACCCACTTCCCTTTTTTACATTTTTCTGTCTCGATTGCGTTTCTTGCTCTCCCCATATTATTTTCGAGATCTGGACATGCTATTAATCAATTGGTACGTCTTGATTTCTAGACTGTCACTCCGACTCCTATTTCATCTTGAACACTCCATGGGATCTCAGATTTGTTAACATTTCTGAGATCTGCAATCCAAAATACCTCTGTGAACAAATTTTTAGTTCTCTGGCAACGGTATATTGAACAAAGTTTTACTCAGTATGCTAAGTGCTTTTCTTTTTTGGCTGGTAGCTCAGCTGTCAGAACACCTGATGTTATCAGGAGATCGTGGATTTGTATCCCACCTGGGATCACCATTTTGGGGCAAGGGTAGCTCAGTCTCTTCAGTTCCCAGGTTCGAGTCACAGCTGTGCCTGTGTTGAGATTTATCTCCGCAAATTACTCGTCCTGCCGTCGGTCAGTAGGGAACATTGAAGGGCTTAGAAAGGCTGCCATCCATTGGACAGGACATTAAATGGTGGCTTATTGTGCGGTAGAGCCATACCTTGTGCACGTGAAAGAACACACTTGATGGGAAGCTACCATCTGTCTTCCAGCAGCTGTCCAATGGGTCTCCTCCTCCCAACCTTCTCTGAGTCTTCGTTTTCTTTGTAACCTGTCCATTTAGTCCATTGCGTTAAAAAAGTGCTGTTCAGAGGTAAAACAGTTGGTATTACTGGCCCATCCCATACATTGAAATTTGACTTTTGACCTTGGAGGACCCATCGCATCCAAAATTTAACATAATTTCTCAGCTCTATGAATCAAAATACTCCCAGGTACCTATCTTTAGCCCTTTAACACCGTTAGATCTACATTCGACCTTTGACCTGGAAAGACTCATCACATACAAACCTTCGCAACATTTCTGAGATCTAAACTTCCAAATACAAAAAGCCATCAACTTTTCTAGTTCCTTAGTAGCGGAAGATTGGATTTGTCCTCGAAAGACCTCCTCAGGATCCGAAATTTCGTCACAAGTATGAGATCTGCAAATCGAAACACCCGACACCAACTTTCACATTTCTAGAACTCTTCAATCAACGTTTAGCCTCTATGTGACCTCTATTTGGCCTTGAAGAACACATCGACGGTCAAGTTTCGGATTTTTCCCGAGATCTGTAACCGTAATTACTCCTAGGTGCAAATTTTCAGAGCTCTACCATCTCTGCATCATAGTTAGATTTAGCGTGATCCTTTGTCACTCACTCGTTCAATAACAATCATCATTATGTAATAGCGGTAATTCCGAACGAATGAAAGGGCGGGCAAACACGTGTGACTTTATCGGTGGCAGAAATTGTCTGTTTCCTTGTTAGTTCCGCTGTACTTGAACGATCGGTCCCAAATTGCGTCGGGTGGTCCCACTTAGTTCCAGTCACGAAGCGTGTATTGTGAGTAAGGGAAGCAATTACTAAAAGCAGTGCTGCAATTAAATCGGAAAGCCATTCCGGTACTCGATGTTTCCGAATTATTGAAGCGGAATGCCGAACGAAAGTAGTTCTATACTTTTTAGGGTTGGGTTGTTTTACCTCTGAGCGGCACTTTTTTGCACACCATGGGCTAAATGGCCATGTCACAAGGACCCCGAAAGCTCAGAGAAGGTTGGGGGAGGGGATCCACTGGAACAGCTGTTGGGAGACAGATGGTAGCCTCCCGTCAAGGCCATCCAGAGTGTTCTTTAACGTGTACAGGGTATGAATCTCCCACACATGGAGTCACGGCTTAACGTCCCATCCGACGGACGGCGGCCTTTCCAAGCCCATCGGTGTCCCCTACTGGCCGTGGGCAGGGCGAGGAATTTTGCGGAGATAAATCTCAACGTTGACCCAGCTGGGACTCGAACCTGGAAACTACAGATTACGAGCCTGGCGCGCTACCGACTGAGCCACCCCCGCCCCACTATACTTTTTAAACCAAATATATTATTATATAGGGTCGGATTTAAGGGAAGGCCATGCCCTTGGGAATGCTAGTAAGGGAAATCAAGGCCGAAAATTATTTAATCTGTACATATTTTACGCATTTTTTAAGAATTTTTTTAGACTTCTAAAGTGAAGAGAAAATGTTACACCGCAACAGTCAGTTGCCCCCCCCCCCTATTATTTTCTAGATAGATTTCTCATTTCGATCCCGAAAAATCGGTAATAAGGAGAAATTTGAAAGGATATTTATAAAGTGAATATATATTAGAAATTAAGCATTTGTGCGAACACTTATTGCTTTATTTCGTAAAATTAATATTTGTATAACATTTTAAGAAAGAGTGTTCTTAGGAATCAGCTGTATTCAGGCTATATAACAGTCTACAAAGGTAAAAATGTGATAAAGCATGATTTTTTTTTCTGGTCTGAAAAAATTCAATCTAGAAACGTTAGATCTCTCTGTCGATTCAAAACAGGTTTTATTTCCTTAAGATGTCGCGAGACAGATTGCATTACAATGGAAAGAATATAAATATAACTTATTAAGATTATATATATATATAATCTTAATTAACTAAGAATATAAGCTAACGATATTATTAAACTAAGATGCGATTTTATTGATATAGGAATTTATCTTTGTCTATTTGTTCTTGAAACTATTAATATCAATTAAAATAATTTAGTTTATTTTTACTTTGGGATGACAGTCTAATAATTTCCCTTAAAGCTTATCACTGTTATTTCATGATATTTAATCATATTCATTAAAGCAAATCTTAATCCATACCGTGTAAATCGGAGTTTATTATAAAAAAATAAATAAATACCTCCTGAAGCAGCTGCTTGACACTGAGGTGGGACAGGAGCCTGTCAGTTTAATACATCACAGTAGAAGTATTGCGGGTCCTCAGCAGATTTTTTTTGCGAACTTCACGCGGTGTTCCCAGGTGGGAACCCTCCCAGGAACTTGCGTTAGTGATCGGACGAGAACCGATGTTTTCAGCTTGGTACTGCCGTTGGCCAGTTTATTATAGCGTAAATCAAAACTGGTTGCATTTTTATGACTTGTGAAATTGAAACCGTGTAAATCGAGGGATAGGTTTCTTTACCCTTGATCAACCACCGACACCGCTTGAGTCGTAAGGTATGGAGGATAATGCCATGGAGGTAAGTGCAAAGATCAAATATCATGGAATGACGTACAGAGTACCGGGCCATGGGCCCATACAGTTTTCATCTGAATTGTCCCATTAGGACATGAAGAAATTTAGACTAAAACAGCATATGCTGGTGCCCAGAGTGCCAAGAAGAAAAATTTATAATTTTGTGAATAAAAATTAACTATGTTAGAAAGAAAGGGCTTACCACGATATCGGACATCTCGGTAAGCTATCTGAATAGATAAAGGAAGAAAGGAAGAAAGAAAGATAAATTGAGATAGGGGAAAAAGGGGAAAAAAGTGAGATGGGGCAATAGAAACGGAAAAATAGTAAAGCAGAAAACATAAAATATGAAAAGGGGGATAATCGTAAACAAAACAACCACATAAAACAGATTCAATCATATTCGTTTTCTCTATACATAGCGTTTTCAACCAAGGGCCTGCCCTTGGTTGAAAACGCTATGTATTTTAACTTGTAATATATATGTAATATAAATAATACAGTATATAATAATAATATAATAATATTATGTATTTCTAACTTTAACTATTTATTTAAACGCTATGTATTTTATCTTTGAAGAAGGAGTCCTGCCTCCTTCTTCAAAGAGTGGTAATAGTACAGAAAATTGCTCCACTACAAACTTAGGTTTGGCCAGTGTAATGATATGCTCAGGGATTTTTTCCTGTTTAGAGTTCTTGTTCTCAGCAAGGAAATATAGAAATTTTCTTATCGTTGGCGTGATTAGAAATTTTGGCAAGTAACGGGAGATGCTGCGAAAGTCAATGGCTCTGTCCACACTTGTGCGCTTTCATCTTCAACTTCACTTTCAACTTTCAGTTCCGCTTTTCAACACAGAGTAGTCTAGCACATGCCTTAGATCAGTGTCTCGCAAACTGTGTGCCGCGGCACAGTAGTGTGCCGCGAGAGATTCCAAGTGTGCCGCGAGAGATTTTCAAATTGACACTAGATATTCCAAAGATTTTATTTTGACTTGACTTGTGTTATCGACGTGCTATCGACGTGCTTTCATAAAAATCTTTCAGATTTTATCAACTGGGATCTTGTAAGTATTTATCAAGCTTTTTCCAAATTTTGGTATTAATTTTTGATTATTTCAAGCCATAGAATGGACAAATATTTAAAACAAACACCGAGTTATGATTAATTATATTTATTATTAGATTTACTTTAAATAAAATGCATTTAACGAAACTTCAATTTTCCTCTTTTTACGTAACCATCAAAAATTCTTTTTTAGGTGTGCCGCGGAAAAAAATTAGATTCAGTGTGCCGAGGAAAAAAAATTAGATTCAGTGTGCCGCAGAGTAAAAAGTTTGCGAGACACTGCTTTAGATGGAATGCGTTGGACGCATGCCGTCAACTGTCTACACCTGTGCGTCAAATAGTTTTCAATTTTTCACCGGTGTAGACGTGAAGTTGCAATGGACGTGACTGATGCTGCTATGTTAGCGGGTATAAGAATGAATGAACATGAATTACTTTATGTTAGCGGGTATAAGAATGAATGAACATGAATTACTTTATGTTAGCGGGTATAAGAATGAATGAACATGAATTACTTTATGTTAGCGGGTATAAGAATGAATGAACATGAATTACTTTATGTTAGCGGGTATAAGAATGAATGAACATGAATTACTTTATGTTAGCGGGTATAAGAATGAATGAACATGAATTACTTTATGTTAGCGGGTATAAGAATGAATGAACATGAATTACTTTATGTCGGCTGAAGGTTCCATATCACGACAAAAAAGTACTTGTAGGGTTATATAACATAGGTAGAATACATAGAGATACATTTAGTGAAAATATTATAAATGAAGATTTCATTTTTATTTTTGTCAATAATATTATTATTTTATTAATAATAATTTTATAACGAATAATTTATTATATTCTATAACGAATATATTTATTAATAATAATTTATAAAGGCCAATGTTTGTTCTGACGACATGGGGAACATAAAACACAAGCTCAATAATTTCAAAAACGGAACGAAACCTTCCAGACAAACTGCGAAGTTGCAAGGAATGTTGAACAAAATTCCACTGCTGGTGGAAGATGAGCGCTACTGTGTGCATCACTGAAAACGGTGCCGTTCAACTGATTTGAGGCATGCCTTTGCGCATGCGTCACTTATGCTAGAGGCATTCGCCACAGTGCATGAGTCTAGCGCACGTAAAACGCACAAGTGTGGACATAGCCAGTGGGAGATAGACTTTACCTCTTGTTGCTGTTGCTGGTTGGAGTCACAAGGATTACTGAAGACTTAACTTCTTAAACTTTTTTTACTTACACTGTCCATGTTACAAATTATTGCTAAATATAATTTACATGTTTTTACTTATTTAATTAATTTATCACTACAACAAGGAAAATTTATTGATCAACTAAAATATACTTTAATTTTTCCGATTTACAAATCGGGTGATAAACAATTGTTGACTAATTATAGACCGATCTCATTGTTGTCAGTGGTTTCTAAATTAATTGAAAAAATTGTTAAAAAAAGACATGAATTTTTTTAAATCAACATAGAATTTTTTCGAAGAACCAGTTTGGTTTTAGGGAGAGCAAAAACACTGAACAATGTATTCTGAAACCAACGGAAGGTATTTATAAAAGCATTGATGCGGATAAAAAAACATTGACACTGTTCTGGATCTACAAAAAGTTTTCGATACAGAGGATCAGGAAATACTGTTAAAAACACTCTTTGTCAGAGGTATAAGAGGACGTATTCATAACTGGTTTAAAAGCTACCTTTTAGTAAGAAGTCAGGCGGTAAAAGTGAATGGGGAAATAAGTTCGTTTAGGGAAATTAAAAAAGGTGTACCTCAAGGCTCTGTATTAGGTCTCATTTTGTTCCTTATTTAAATTAATGACTTATGCGATTTACATTTAAGAGGATCATTAATATGTTATGCCAATGATATTGCAATAGTTTACACAGCAGATACTATTTTAGAAATATAAACAAATGTAGAAAATTAGCTTTTAAAAATACATAGGTGGCTAGTTTTGAATAAATCAAAATTGAATATTAATAAAAGTAAATTTCTTTATTCTGAATTGCTTAAAACAGATACTATAATAGAAATTTAATATCATGATGTTAATTGCCTTCTTAATCACAATTGCATATGCCCTAAATTAGAAAGAGTATATAATTACAATTATTTGGGGGTTGAAATGGATTCTTCTTAAAATTGGAGGACTCGTGCAAATAAGATAACAAAGTGGTTAAGGTACATATTGTTTAAATTTTATCATATTTAAAAAATAATAGATAAGAAATTTTTAACAGTACTATATTATGCCTGGGTTTACTCTAATATACAGCATGGTTTGTGTAGTTGGGGAGGTAATTATGATATTAATTTATATAATTTATTTATGGTACATAAAGAAATATTTAAGAAAGTGTTTAATGTTAATTTTTCAACTTTAGACCCATTTATTTTATTTCATTTTCATCATATCAGAAATATTTATATATACAAAATTCTATTGTTTTTATATCAAAATAAGCAATGGGTAGAGAGTAAACGCTTTGAATGCAGTTTACGAGTGAAAGGAGTTATGTTTGAAATACCGTTGGGAAAGAAGAATATTCTCCAGAGGCACTTCGCTTATTTGGCACCAAAATTTTACAATTCCTTGCCACTGGATATGAGAAATGAAAACAATTTGACTGTCTTCAAAAAGGATTTACATACACATATACTAACTGTTATGAATTGTACTTTACGGTCATTCGTTTAAATCTTTTATTTACAATTAATGAATATCCTTTCTTTTATTATTCATGTATCAAGTTATATTAAGAATTGAATGTTATTCCCATTATTGGTTGCCTAGAGTTTTAATATGATATTGGCAGTTAAAACGGAACATGGACGGACAGTTTAGCCCCTTGGTTTCGGCATGTAATTACTAAAATTATGTGTGTGGTTTTTAATCTTCTTGCTTATTTTTTGTATTTGTGTTTTCCACCATTGTTATTGTTACATGTATGAAAATTTGTGATATATATATGTATGGATTATGAGTGGAAATAAATGCTATTACTACTTGAATAGGAGATATAATTTTTTCAGAGAAATCCTCTTCTGATGTCAAATTCGGATTTTGAGTTGAAATATGAATTTTTTTCTTGCATCTTTGGGCTGGCTTCAGTATTTTTTTTTTCTTATATCATTTCTCGCAATTTTTTTGGGAAGTTGTGGAGATTTTTGTTCAGGGGGGGTCGCAGAAATGGCCGAAAGTGGAGTATCCCCCTCTACCGAATTTTGGACTTGTCTTACTTTCATCTGTTCTTTCAGCTACAGCAGCATAGGATCTGTATTTAGTGTTGTTGTTTTTGAATTTGGGACAATTATCTGCAAAGTGGCCTACCTGAAAGCATCTGCGACATTGTTTGACCATGCCGCTATAAAACATGGTAGCAGTATACTCAGGGCTGGCGTGAACTTTTGAGGGGTGGGGTTCCAAAATTGTGCGGTGCCAAAAAAAACGCATTTATATGTACTTCTAAATTTTATAATAATAAATTATTTATTATAAGTACAAAGCGTGGTACATATCTACATACAACTTATAGGAACACCGAGTATATTATAAATATTACATAATTTTTCTCGCCTTCCTTCGCCACAAACTCTTTAATTACATCAAAATTGGCCGATTTCGGTCATTTTTGATACGGTCAATTTGGCCATCAAAGTTGACCGAAATCAATTGACCAAAATCAATTTTGACCGAAATTTCGTTTTTTACGATGAGCTTTTCCTGGAATCTCGGGCCAGGTTCCAGGGAACGCACTGAACCCACCTCGCACCAGCCCTGAGTATACTTTCCAATTCGCAAGTAATTACGAATACACTTTTCCATTTCTATCTTGACTACTCTCATACGAGTGAGAATTTTTCTGAACCTTTCTTCGTGATATCTCTCACTAGAGATTTCCGAAATACGAAAGCTCTTGCTCAGTCTCATCGTTAGTAATATAAAATGGAAATTTGGAGATGTAAACTGACCTAATAGCTGAACCATGGAATTGTGTGGAAATGGGCTTATATCATATATTTGTAGGCAAAGTCCAATCATTAATTTTAGCAGCCGCTGACGGTTCAACAACGGTGAGGACAGAAAATTACTTTCGATATTTCTTACACAACTTCTATCTCACCTTCGCCACAAATTTCTTGAAATTTGTCGAAACCTTCAAGAATTGTGACGTCTGGATGTCGAATGCGAAAAGTTCTTTTCATTCTGGAGTCACTCGGAGGTAACATTGTCTCGTAAAGACAGTTTTCTTCTAATATAATCAAGATGGCGGCGAACAAAGGCTTTGCTCTTCCTGAGAAGACTTATCACTGATTGTCTAAAGAAAGTGCAGATAAATGGTGCCAGCCAATTAGAGGTCCTGTATAGTTAGAGGCTGACCATCTCGGTGATTCACTGCCATTGTTTGATTGAGTCACGTGATTAATGGACGCCATGTTTTGTCGTACCTTGAGACGAAATCCTATGAGTTAGTCTATGTACCAAGTTAAAACTTCTCAGTTGTTATAGTTTTTACATTTCTACCAATTTTCTGTCTATAAAAGCTATTATATTTTATAAATGCCTCACTGTGCTGCATTTGGGTGTAAAAATTTCACTCAAAGAAATAAATTAATGAATATTTTTTTCCGAGAAACTCCATCAGAAGACGGCAAACGGCTGCAAAAGTGAAATGAGCTAACTGAAAACCAACAAATAATTTCTTTTAAGGTCGTTTGAAAAACGAGCTAATGTTTCCACTTTGTCATCTGTCTATGCCAGTATTTGTTCATCTGTCTGTCCGTCTCTCTGTTAACTGTTGTCTGTCCATCTGTCTTTCCACCTGTCTGTCCATGTATAGACAATTAATTTTTTTACTTTTAGAACTAAATAAAAAATTCTGTTTGGGTTGGATAGGTTTTCAAACAAATATTGTGATTAGTAATTTTAAAACTTTTCAATAGCTTTAATAGCGCCATCTAGCGGTGGGGAAAGATAGTAAATGCTAAAATTTCGAACGAATATTACAAGCAAATTATTTACACTGGAAATCTGAAATTTTGGTTGTAGAGTGTTATGGTAAGAAGGTTTACAACGGCAAAAAGGTTTTGGCAACTTAGGCAAAGGGGGGGGGGGCGAAAATTAAACTTTTAAGAGATAAACGAAACAATGTTTTTTTTCTGTTTTACAGCCACTAAAAAAATATTAATGATTTAAACACTATTCGATAATTTCAGCATTACCTGTAGACTTTTAATCGTCTATAAATCAATAAATATTATTTGTGAAAAAAGCCGTCTTTAGTTCAACGGGTTAGAAAGTTCTGGAATATTTCTGGAGAGCTATGTGTTCGAATCCCGTATGTCGGCGAATTTTTATTCCACAAAAATATTAATATTTACGTTTTTCGAATCCCCATCAGCTGCAATTTCCAGTATTAAAAGGGCGGTAATAACTCGAAAGGCGACCTCTAGCGGCGGAAAAAGCTGGAAAATACTAAATCTTTAAATAAATATTGCAAACGATCTATTTTTGCAAGAAACTTAAGTTTTTGGTCATAGGATGTGATGATCAAGTAGTTTACCCTAATAGTAATGATTTGTCCCGTTAGTAAAATGCAACTTTTCTGCTTTAAGAGATATATTAAAAAATGTTTTTGCACATTACAGGTACTAATAAAATATTAATAGTTTATTTTCTCAATTATACAGTAGTACGAATTTCCACTGTCAGAGGGTCTGAAAGTGTGAAACAACTAGAAGAACGCATATCGCTTTGGCGCATATGGGAATCTCATTTTCAAAGAGAATGAAGTTCTTCCTTTGCCTACTTTTTAATCCTTAAAACTTTTAATTATGGATGTTCGTGTTTTTTTTCTTTTGAGGTCCCGCCATCCTCATGGACCTTCTACTATGGCGTATAAACTGACAGGTTTCTACGCCATATACCTCTGTACAAGCAGCTGCTTGAGGCGTTATTTATTTATTTTTTAATAAATGATGGGGGAAATGCACATATTACTATTTTATTAGTAATTATAAAACATAAAAAGTATTATTCTTTTACTTCTTAAATTTAGAAAGCTGCTTTTCTGTCGCTCCTCTGAAAATAGTGGGCAGATCATTGCTGTCAGTGGAATTTCTACCATAACAGAACTCTACTGATCACTTGAAACATTCGTTAAAAGTTTTGCAGTTTCGATATTTAGTGATATCTAATGACATAAATTGAAACTACCTTTGAAAATGTGAATTACATTTCATTAGTAAGCAACTAAAAAAAGAGATTTCCAATTATCTCTTAAAACAAAACCGTTCCGTTTCTTCCCTACCTTGGGATTAGGGTCAACTAATTTTCAAGACTGTCACATTCCACGACCAAAATTTCAAATATCTAGCATAACTACTTCATTTTTAACATTCGTTTCAAATTTTTGGTATTTTTCGATTTTTTCCACCGTTACAGGGCGCATTTTTAGCTTTTGGGATATTCGCAAAATGCAAATTGTAATATTTTATCAATAGCTGACCAACCCAAAAAGAATTTCAAATTTATCTCTAAAAACATACACTTTTTTCTTAGAACAAAAAAGTTGAATTCACCTACCCCCCTCTAAAGTGTCAAGTGATTGTTTCCAATGGTAACTTCGTAACCTTCACATTTCAACACCAAATTTTAAATTTCTAACATAACTATATCGTTTGTAATATTCTTTTGATATTTTGGAATTTTCAACTCTTTCCACCGTTAGAGGGCGCAGTTATAACTTTTGGGAGATTTAAAAAATGCAGATCGTAATATATCATTAATTCCTATCTAACATAAAAAAATTCTTTTATATATATGTATAAACAAAAAAAGTTCGATGTCTACAGACAACAAGAAAACAAAACGAAATTATATCTTTTCTTAAAGAAAAAAAAGCCGTAAAATTTACTTTTCCTTTTTTTAGCTGTTTTCTAAAGTGCTGCCACTCATGAACACTGAAATCTGTATCAAATATTACCCTACCTTTTCATGAACCCATAAGTATCTATGCAATACCATTCAGCTATGCAAGCTAAATAATTCGAGCGACGACAAAACATGGCGTCCAAATTTGAGATGGCCAACCTCTACCTATATTAGGGCCTCTATAGCCAATCTGCTTCTAGAGGCCTCTAGCGGTGTCCGAAATTTCTGAGGGCGCTGCCGTCGCCTATGTTGTGAATGAAGTTGTACGTTGGGTATAGTAGGGTGGAAAGCTATGAATAAATTTATCAATAGACGCTTGATCTGGCTTATCTACGCCCTTCTTATTATTATGCTGCATATCAATGACTCACATACAGGTCTGGATCTAAAATAATGTAAAGAGAGGAACCAAGAGACTGAATTTCCATTCCAGTATTTCTTCTCCGTGTTTAAAGGTCTAAATGTTATTTAAAAATACATGAAATATGCACAAGTTCAATAACGTTTTTCTGTCTAACATTTTCAAGGGTACAGATTATGGTCTTTGCCCTCCCCCCATCCCCATAGATTTGGTCTTGCTCATATATAATAATTTTAAGCGTTTTAAGCATTTGCTAACAGCGCAATTGCTAATTCTGAGTTCGCTTTTCCAGGGTCGAAATCAAGGATGTACATTAAGCAGACAACAGAAGATCTGGTTCTTTTCTTTAATGACCATATGGTGAAATTACGAAATATTGCAAAAAACCCTGGTAAGGACAAATTCAAAGAGTTCGAACAAATTATAAACTATGGAATCGAGCATGCCGAAGGCTATAAAAGGTGATTAATTAATTAATTAACTTTAAGAAATGCAACTACTAAAGTTCGTGTTCATTCAAAGATATAACCACTAAAACTTCGTAACCTTTTATAGATGTCATAACTGTATTTCTCATTTTTGTTTTAAAGATGTGGCTAATCAATTTCGTAGTGGTTTAAAGTTGTGCCTAGTAAATTTCACGTTCTTTTACAAATGTGATTACCAATTTTTGTGTTCATTTAAAGTTATTACTACTAAAGTTCCTGTTCTTTTAAAGATTTGACTATTATTTTCTAGTTAGTTTCAAAATATAACTATAAAATCCTATGCGCTTTCAAAGATTATTAAGTTTCATATGATTTTTAAGATGTGACTACTAAATTTTCTGTTCTTTTAAATATCAATAAATTCGTTATTGTTTTAAAGATGTGACTACTGAATTTCATGTCCTTTCAAAGTGTTACCAGTAAATAGTATAATCTTTTAAAGATGTGAATTTACCAAGGTTGTACAGATACCGTGGTAAATTCGTTATTGTTTTGAAGATGTGATTACTCAATTTCGTGTTCTTTCAAAGCGTTTTAAAGTCTTTTAAAGATGTGACCAGTAAAATTTATGATTTTTTAAAGACGAGACTATTAAATTTTATATTCTTTTACTCATCATTATAAGGAATTGCAAAGGTACCGTGGGGCAGATAACGTCGGAACTGAATGAGGGCATGTCCACAATCTTATGCACAAAGACTGTCCATCGTACCATTAAAAAAATAAGCTATGGAAGTCAACATCCATATTGTGTCCCTTTGCTACGAAATTTTGTGTTCTTTTGAAGTTGACTTCTCTCTGTTCTTTTAAAGTACAAAGTTCGTGATCTGTTGAACATATGACTATTAATTTCAATTTATTTCAAAATGTGACTACAAAATTTTATGTGCTTTTAAACACGTGCCTGCTCTATTTCGCGTTGCTCTATAACGTAACCATTTCTTTTTTTTTCAAGTTCTGTTTTTTAAAGACAATATTTTAAAGACTACAGAATTTTTTCGTGTACTTTGAAAAAAATCTCGAAATCAATGGCCAGCTCTTTAGAAAAACAGTAACTTTAGTAGCGACATCTTTAAAAGTGTGACAACTATGTTAACCATCTTTCAAAAACATGAGAACGAAATTGGTTTGCTTGTTTATTATATGACTCCAACAGGTCTAAGATCCAGCTACAGTAGTCACTGTGTACTTATAAAAAAACATAAAAAATTGCAATTTTGTATGAATATGTGCATAGCAAAACACAAAATTTTACATTGTAAAAAGAGTACAGTCACTCAAAAAATATGCGAACACTATGGTGGATTACAGAATTCAGAAAAAATATCTGGCAACGATTTTTTTTAGAAATTAGTCATCTGGCAACTTCGTGTCACGTGACACGAAGGTTGCCAGATCACTAATTTAAAAAACGTTGCCAGATATTTTTCCTGAATTCTGTAATCGACCACAGTGTTCGGATACATTTTTGAGCGACTGTAGGTGGTCATATTATTTTGATACTAGATGTTGTGGGCTCACTCACGGAAATATTGAGCGTGTGCAGTTACCGTTCACAGCAAACTGGAGCGTGTGCAGTAACTGCACACGCTCCAGTTTGCTGTGAACGTAACTGGAGCGTGTACAGTTGCTGTACACGCTCCAGATATTTTTCCTGAATTCTGTAATCACGTGACACGAAGGTTGCCAGATCACTAAGTTCTAAAGAAATCGTTGCCAGATATTTTTTCTGAATTCTGTAATCACGTGACACGAAGGTTGCCAAATCACTAAGTTCTAAAAAAATCGTTGCCAGATATTTTTTCTGAATTCTGTAATCGACCATAGTGTTCGGATACTATTTTGAGCGACTGTACAAAGTAGCATAATTAATCATTAACAATTTGAATTTCCAAAATAATAAAATAACATAACCAGAATCAGTGTCAATACAAAAAATATAGTAGACAATAACAACCTAGATTTAGTCATCCATTATCATTGTAAAAAAAAAGAACTTTGTGGTATAAATTAAACCACAAAATTTACTCATGGGGAATTTCTTTACTGTGTTAGTTCGGAAAATACTGATTTCTTTTCATTGTCAGAGAATAATAAAAACCTCTTTAAATCAGCAGTTGTTGATCCCATATACAAAATGCACTGATATTTTGTAATGAAGATATCTTAAAAAATTATTATAATATGGTATTCAAGCCAATGAGCCATATTGTAATTTTTATCGCACTGTTGAATTATGTAAAATAATTCTTGACTAAATACTTCACACGCCATGTGATATTATTATATATTTATTCAATTTATTATTCCATTTTATACAATTTACATTTCATGCAATTTGAGCGTATACGTAGCGAATAATTTTTAATTTATTTTAGTTGTACAAATTTTACAATACAGTTTTTATATTTGTTTAATTATAATAATAAAAAAGACAGATTTCCACTCAAGCAGCTGTTTGCCACAGAGGTCTCCCAGGAGCCTATAAGTTTATACACCATAGTATAAGGTCTGTGAGGACGATGGGACCTCAGCAGAAAAACGACACGAATATTCATGCCTTATCTGGGGCTTGAACCAGATCTCTTATTGCGCAGTAGCCACGCGCAATAGCCACTCGTTAAATAATTAAAATATAATAAAATATATAAAATTCTTCAATATTTATTTGTTATTATAAGTGATATTTGAAATATCAACCATCCACAAGGATATGAAATTCGCCTGTGGAATTGCAATTTCATGAGGAATATAATAATATCATTAAAATTTGTTTCATTTGTAAATGAGAAATTTAAAATTTACGATGACAACTGATTTATAAATAGTACCAATAGTCATCACATTTATATTTAACAGGAAACATACAATATTTTAATCATTTGCCTTAAATAAGGTCATTTCAATATCAATAAATTCATCAATCCATGTTTTTAATCATTTTGAAA